>PISX010017994.1:0-41872 GCA_004024625.1 Mellivora capensis | reverse complement strand
CCCCACCCCCGTGGGGTCTCCAATTTCAAAATTTTACTTAACTGATTAATGAAGAAACCCGCAGAAAGACAAATCTGATTTGAAAGATGCTATGTTGAAACTGGACTTTTATACTCACTGGAAGGTATGAAAAGGCATGTCTAGATAAGTTTGCTAAATGTCACAAAAAAAAAAAAAAACCTGGCTAATTCCTTGCAGGATAATAAAACCCTAATTTTTAAGATTACCTTTTCAAACTGACAAAAAAAATATCATCACATCTTACCAGTTTCACTGAACCGGAAGCTGTCCAAGTTCTGATCATTCGTGCAGACTTAGAAAATACTCCAACAGAGCAATTCTCAAGCTCTTTGGTCTGGATCCTTTACCCTTTTACATAACTTTTTAAAGTTATTAAGGATGCCCAAAGGGCTTTGTTGATCTGAGCAATAGCTATCAATATTTGCCATAATAAAAATTTAAAAAGAAACTTTTTAAAAGTTAGGAGTTCATTTTAAAATAATAATAATAAACTCATTCTATGACAACATATATAACATACTTTAATG
Organism: Mellivora capensis; assembly: GCA_004024625.1. Taxonomy (NCBI): domain Eukaryota; kingdom Metazoa; phylum Chordata; class Mammalia; order Carnivora; family Mustelidae; genus Mellivora; species Mellivora capensis. Next base: position 41,324 of record PISX010017994.1, on the reverse strand, counting down.
GGAAAAAAAGTATATTTTCCAACAGAAAAATCTTTACTGAGAAGAGTGGGACTGTTTTACCTCTTTGTAAATCTGTTTAATGTCTAGGTTTGTGGAAGACAGAGAGAGAGCACAAGCAGGGGACCGGCAGGCATAGGGAGAAGCAGGCTCAACGCTGAGCAAGGAGCCCGATGTAGGACTCGATCCCAGGACCCTGGAATCATGACCTGAGCTGAAAGCAGAACGCTTAACCTACTGAGCCACCCCGGGATCCCTGGCCTACCTTATTTTTAATGGATAGTTTACCCATGCATAATTTTCTCGTGATGGGCCATTTCAAAAATACTGATTCACTGTGGGGCACATGGGTGGCTCAGTAAGGTAAGCTACTGCCTCTTGATTTCAACTAAGGTCATGATCTCAGGGTCATGAGATCAAGCTCTGCATCAGGCTCTGAGGTGGGCATAGAGTCTGCTTAAGATTCTCACTCTCCTCTCTTTCTGCCCCCTCTTCCCCATGACCTCTTTCTCTCTCTCTCTCTCTCTTTCCCTCAAAAAATAAATAAATAAATAAATAAATTTTTAAAAAATAAAAAATATGTATTGCTTTGCTAAATCCACTGAATCTACCAAAAGTTGGTACATTTTGAAAAGTTTATTAATATCACCGTTGGTTTTGTCAATGAGGCAGGGATTTTTCTCACTGAGTCTGTGGCAGGGAAGTGTGCAATGATGACCTCGTGCGTGCACAGGTTCACTGCCTTGATCTGTGCCAAGATCCACAACCAGTTCTACCCACTGCTAGTTTTGCACCAATTACAATGGTCAACCCAGTGAAAAATACACATTTTGTCTTCATGTTAGCATGAAAACAGTTTTGATCTCACAGTCACCCTGAACGTGTTCTGGGACTCCTGGGGGTCCCTGGCCCATACTTTGAGAAGCACCTCTCCAACATGACCCTGAGAAGATAAGCTGTCATCTTTTTACCTGTTTTGCAAATTTTGGAAAAGTTTTCATAACATCCTGGACTTTGACAAAAATAGAGATCATTCGGTAGGAATTGGGAACAGGGGTAAAGGTAGAGCTGGTGAAAGGGGGAGGGCTTCATGGCTGTCACTCTCCAAAGGATGAAATAGGCAAGCAAGAGCACTCAGAAGAAGGGATACCTTCTCTAAATTTGGCTCTGAAGGACTGAGTAAAATCAAAAACAGGCAGATGTCGGGGGAATCTTGCTGAAAGCACATCTGACTACCCGAAAGCAAGCACAGTGGGCTTGCAAGTTTCCAAGTACAACCAAATGCCCATTTACCATTAATCAACAGAATTAATTAGCAGATAATCACTGTCCCTCAGGGTGTATGCTACTAAAAACTCTCAGCAGATAAATTAATTTCCAAAAAACAACCCCAGACAACCCAACTCTTTAGAAATAAGTGTGAATATAGTCTTTTGTCTCCAGCTAGTAAACGGCACCCTGATGATTTCTCCCTCACATCTTCTAGGCTCCCCTTAGCCCGTGTGCTATGTTTTCTAGATGGATTATGTGGAGGAGAGGGAAGAGAAGCAGGATGGCACACATCAGCCAGTCAGTTATTTCACCAAGATTTGCAGTGCCCAGCCCTGTACTAGGAGGCAGACACAAAATGCTGAGCAAAAACAAACCTGGTCCCATCATCATCCAACAGGAAGGAGGGTTTAAAGAAAGTGGCATGATTGAATTCATCATTACAAACAGATTGAGTTCCCTGAGAAGAAGGAATATGGCATCATAAGAACACATTTAAAAAATAAATAAATAAAACGTCATGGACTGGGATCTGAAACACCTCCAGGAAGCAAAGTCTTCTCTGTGATCTGGAGACTGGGTAAGAGCTCATGGATCCAGGCTACTGGAGGACAACAGGACATTTGGGAGGAGGCCCCATGTCAGAGCAAAGCTTGCACCAACAGCTTTTAGAAGCACAGAAAGTGAGGAAAGGTGAAAGCCAGACTGGACCTTGCAGACCAACCGAAGAATGTGGATCATGACACTGAGAGCAGCGGGGAGCCTATGAGGGATTTTCAGCAGGGTCTGGTGTCAAGATTCAATCTCCATTGAAAGTAGCATCAAATATGCATTTTGGCCATGACTGAAGAGCCCCCAGGCAGGGAGACTACCGTGGAGCCATGCTAGATGTCAGTGAAAGGGATGAGGGCGGGATAGTGGAGAAGGAGGGGATGCTGCATTCCAGAAACACTGAATTGCCTTGGCCGTGGGAAGGATGTGAAGGTGGAAGAGAGGGAGTTCAAGGGTAAGTCCCAGAGGGCTGGTTTGCACAACTCAGTGGATGTTAGAGAGGAAGAGGCTCTCATGCATTCAGCCTCAGCCTTATGGAGCCTGATGCAAGGAGGTGAGATGCTAAGTAAGATATGCAGCCTGATTTATGGGTTTGGAGCTTGGGCAGCAGGTCTGGACCGGATATAAACTTGGGTGATTGAGGGGCACTGGGTGGCTCAGTGGGTTAAAGCCTCTGCCTTCAGCTCAGGACATGATCTCAGGATCCTGAGATCGAGCCCTGCATCGGGCTCTCTGCTCAGCAGGGAGCCTGCTTCCTCCTCTCTCTCTCTCTCTCTCTTTCTCTGCCTGCCTCTCTGCCTACCTGTGATCTCTGTCTGCCAAGTAAATAAATAACATCTTTAAAAAAAAAATACTTGGGTGATTGTAGCCACAGACATGTGGCTCAATGCATTTGCCAGGAGAGAGGAGGGAAGTTGGGGTGTTGGGAAAGGGCAGGAGAGAAAAGAAATTAGAAAAAGAGAAAGGGGAGAGGAAGGGGAGAAGAGGGTGAGAGGGGAGAGAAGAGGAGAAGACAGAAGAGGCAGGACTGGAAGAGGCGTGCCTGTCAGTGAGTACACCAGATGGTGCTGCAAGGGAAATACTGCTGGAAAGGTCAGAAAGTGGATGGAAGGGCATGGACTGTGCAAGGCAAGCAACAGGCAAGAAGGGAGGAGGACCCTGAGGTGTGTCAACACTGCAAGAAAATGCACCAACTTTAGGGCTATGGCATCTATGTGGATGTCCGTTTGTCCTCAAGCTCCCGCCCCACTCCACCCTCCACCCTCACTCCTGCCCTTGCCCCACTCCTCCCCTCACCCAGAGTGGCTGATGTGCAGACTGCCTCAGCCCAGCCCTGACTCCTTTTTGGATTTGACCGATCAGGAGCCCTGGCAGGAACTCAAAAGAGGAAGGGAGGAGAAGGAGGTCCAATGGCCCTTCGAATATTCCATCAGCCCCATTCCTACAAGATCCCTTGAGCTGGTTGTGTCCTCAACCCAAGCTCACCGCTCCTCAAAGGAGGGCCATTCTCTGTGACTCTTCCTCTGAGTTCCCTGCAGACCCAGGAGGTCCGTGGCTTGTCTGCTACAAAGCTCTGGAAGAGAAACCCCCAAATTGATGGGTTCTGAAATGTGAGTGGCCCCAGGAAGAGCTGGGTTCTCTGCCAGGAACACACAGCAGCTGCGGTGTGACTCTGCTTTCGTGTGGAGGGTCTGGACAGCACATCCCAGCACCCACCATGTCCACCTCCTCTGCCTCCCAAGCCACTGCCTTTATAAGTCCTGAGGCAGCCCCTCCAGGGTCCTGGTAGGTCACTCTGCCAGGAGGAAATTCAGAAGGGTGAGGCTAGTGGGACGAACAACTCTTGCCACGGCACCTGGTCGTGGGCCCCACCTTGAAATGTGAACAACTCTTGCCACGGCACCTGGTCGTGGGCCCCACCTTGAAATGTATCCCCTCCCTACTAACTCTTCTCGATTTTCCTTACCTCAGTTAACCCCTCTGCTGGTCCTAGTACCGCACGTGGCAGCATGATCCTCACAGCATTCCTGAGGCACCCACACCCCCGATCACCACGCCCTACTCAGGCAGGACTGATGCCTTTGTTTTGTCTGTTTGCTGCCAAAATAAGGCCAAGGAACACCAAGAGAACTGGATGGAACAACTTGGATGGCGACATGCCTCCCAGCCCCCACTGTGAAAGGCAGCCCTTTCCTCTCCTGATGACGCAGTAACCCAAGTGCCCAGGTAGCTGCCATAGTCTTCAATTCCATGGGACTCTTAACTCTGTCCTACAGTGGAAGGGTAGGAAGTTGGAACCTTGGTGACCAGCGCCTCAAAACCCACAGAGCCCAGATTTGCAGACACAAGAAGCCCAAATCCCCCGACTAGTTCACAGGCCAAGAGGGGCCACGCCTACCTCCATTCCTTGGTGTGGACCATTCCTGGACCATTGTCATTGTCTTCAGCCAAAGTACCCCTGCATGGGGGTGACAGCAGAGAGGTTTCTGCAGGGAGCCCTCCAAGGAGCCGGCGAATAAGTAAGTCCTCCATTGCTTGAGGGTGCTTGGGCAGGGCAATGCAGCATCCACCAGAAGCAACAGTTGTAACGGAAACAAAGGAGGCTTGAGTAAGGGTGTGTATTAGATGGTGGGAAGGTCTGATAAACTTTTCTTTATGAAGAGGCCAAAATCCTGGTAAAAGGGGCAGGGAGCGTCTGCGGTCGAGCATGCCATCCCGAGAAACTTGGTGATAAGTAGATCAGTCATGAAGAATTGATAACTATCAATTTTGCTCTATTGGAAACACGTGGCTACTCAGTTGCAGGTGGGATGAAAACAGATGGCAATATTCATGCAGGCATGAGATATGCCAGGTCAGGTTAGAGTAGCAGAAAGATGGGCCATGGGCTCCAAGCTCCAGCAAGAAGAGAGCTGAGGGTTGGAAGAAGATGAATGGCCGGTGGCCAACAGGGATGCAGAACCAGCATGGAGGCAATCCCTGAATGAGCAACCAGAAGGACAGAAAGTTGGGATCAGGAAGCAAGATGCTGGAATGTGCCACTCTGGATGTGGCACAATTTTTCATGGTTCTAATGTGTCACCGTCCAATGGGGGGTGGAGGTAGAGTGGAGGAAATAATCACAGGAGGTGAGGAAAGAGTAATGGAACTAAGAGATGGGTTTATTGGAAGGGTCGTGTGCATAGGTGGGGACTCACCCAGGATCTGGGCAGGCTTGGAGTCAAGAGGGCAGACAAGAGCCACGGGCCAAATCATCTATGAAAAGGGCAGGCTGGCCAGAGGGGTGTCTAGTCACCTCCTTGAAACCCTAACATCAACATAATGGCAGCAAAGCGTTTCACTTACTTTATCTGATTTGACCTTCACAAAAACTCTGGGGAATAGGGCAGGAGCGATGTTTTCTTCCAACTACTATCACGAAATGGAAGTGCTTCAAGCTTTAATGAGCTTCAAAGGACTGAGACTGGAAAGCTAATCGGAGAGGCGTCTGTCTCTTCTGGAAAGCCCTCCTGACCCTCTCCGTGAGGGAAGACAATTCCCTCCATGGGCCCTATTTCTACCCCTGGAGGTGCTATTTCCTTATATGTCCTGCCCTCTGAGCAGTAGGGACAGAGAATCTGGAATTTGGCATTTCTCTTCATTCACATAAGGTCAACTAACAATAATCACCTCCACTTGCAAATATGGACATTGGCAGATTTGGGGAAGAGGACCTATCAGAGACTGATATTGTAATGTGTGATATTTCTGTACACTGTGTACTACACACAGCCATCGACAAAGAGTGATTCAAAGGACAACCAAAGCCCTGCTTGCTTTTTTTTTTTTTAAGATTTTATTTATTTATTTGAGAGAGAGAGAAAGTGAGAGAACATGAGAGGGGAGAAAGTCAGAGGGAGAAGGAGACTCCCTGTGAAGCTGGGAGCCCGATGCAGGACTCAATCCCTGGACTCTGAGATCATGACCTGAACCGAAGGCAGTGGCTGAACCAACTGAGCCACCCAGGCACCCAGTCCTGCTTGCTTTCTAAAGAGCAGTTCTCCCGCCAAACTCCTCGAGATGCTGGGGACAAAGAGATAAGGGTTAAGAGAAGAACGTACTAGTTCAAAATAGAAGATGAAAGAAGAAGTTCAAGATCTTGCCACAAGGAAGACAAAACTTGTAGTTATCCATAAAAAAGAGTTAATTACCAAAGGCTCCTGTGTTTCTCCCACGTGGTAGTTGTTTTCTCAACCAGAAGATGCACTCTGGCTGTCGGGAGATTCTGGAGAAAGCTAAGACGCTCAGGGAAAATAATAAGAAATAAGAGATAGAAGAGAAACAAAAAAATAAAGAGGAAAGAGAGCAGAGGTTGTTGGTGTGACACTGAATCAAGCAACAGATTTGAGGGGGATGAAACCACCTTTGTCTCTGACATGGATCACACATGGCAAGAGCTTCTGGAGCAGTGGAGCAGCAACCATTCTCACCACCCTGCTATGCCCCACCCCCAGCAGCTAGGCTGCCTCACTCCCTGCTCAGGGTCCTCAGCATCTCACCACTGCATTTAAGACAAAATCCCAGTGGGAGCCCACATGGTCTGCCCCTTCCTCATCGCACTCCATTACAGCTTCATCTTAAGCCACTCTGCCCTTCACTGATAGGCTCCAGTCATGCTGGCTAAACTCTTCTGCCCTAGGTCCCTTGCACATGCTACTCTGTATGTCTAGAGGGCTCTTTACCCTACCACTCTTCTGCCACCTCTTCATCTGGCCATCTCCTGCCTATTCTGCCTTTCTCAGACAAAATGTTCCTTCTTCAGCAAAGTCTGATCTAATATCCATATATGATGAAACCATTCTGTTATAACCACTTAGAATACCCTGAGGTTTTCTTGCAAATCTCCTATCCCAATGTGTGGAGATGCACTTATATTTGTGATTGCTGATTTAATGTCAGTCTCCCCCACTAGGCCACAATCCCCTTGAGGCCAGGAGCATGTCCACAGGTACCCCAGTAGGCTCCTCAGAGCCTGTCACCAAGCAGGTAGTCAGAGTGCATTTACAGATGCATTACAGATGAAGAAACCCTAGTACAGAATATTCTACCAGTATAAGAAAGAGCCAGGAGGAAGAACAGCCTTGGGGGTAAGGTAGTCACCTGAACCTCAGATCATCCTGAAAGCTCAACCCTAGTCAGTCCTATGCTATACAGGTGTGGCGGAGGGAGGAGAGTCAACATCTCAGTGGCTCACGGAACACTTGCATTAGAAATCAAGACTTCAGTGACGCCAAATGGTAAATTCTCGGGTGATGTTGAATTACTCTGTTTACTGCCTATCCCATGACAGCACCCTCCGGGAGCTTTCTACCAAGTTGAGAAAGAGAGACTATCAGGAAGAAACTAGTGGGTAATGTAATGTCAAGTCCGAAAGAATACAGGAAGCTAGAAGTCACGTCAGTGTAAAATTGCCCCAGGGCTGGGTAGTTAGAGACGGCAGGCAGGAGGGAACATGAGTCGGGCCATGAAAGATGGATGTGATTCACCTCCAGGGGAAAAAGACAAAGCTCCAAGAGAAAGACTGTAGAACTGGACAAGGAATTTCTAAAGTAAGAAATAAAAATACATACAAACATGTGAAATATATCCAACTTCACTAGTTACCAAAGAAAAGCAGATTCAAGCACTAGGATACAGTGTTTCCATTTAAAAGTGGAAAAGATTCCTAAAATAGCAATATCTTGCATTGCAAGGAGTAGAGTGGGATGGGTGCTCATATGCATCACTTAGGAAATAAGCATCCGTACGCCCTCTCTGCGGGACCCTGGGCACTGTGCTTCAACAGTTAAGATACAGAGTGTAAGTCCCCTTCTGGGAACATGTCCTAAGAAGTTAATGAAGGATGGGTATAAATATTTAACCTTAAGGATGTCCTTTAGAGTACTGGGGTTTTTTTTTAATAAAAACTTGGAAATCACAGGATGCCTGGGTGGCTCAGTTGGTTAAATGTCTGCCTTCATCTTGGGTCATGATCCCAGGTCCTGGGATCAAACCCCATGTCCAGTTCCTTGCTCAGCAGGGAGCCTGCTTTTCCCTCTGCCTGCCACTCTCCCTGCTTGTGCTCTCTCTCTCTAACAAATAAATAAATAATCTTTTTTAAAAATTGGAAATCACCTAAATGTCGAAAAAGAAGGAGTTAGCTCAGTAAACTATGTATACAACAGACTTTTACACACAGAGAGAAAACATGATGTTACAGAAATACTTCTATTAATATGGAAAGATGGTCAGAAAATTATATTAAGTATAAAAAAAAGATTACCAAACACTGTGTCTGTTATGAACTGATTGTGCTTTTGAAAGAGAGAAGCTTGTGCAAGGTAGGCAAAGAGAAAAGCAGGGACACTAGGGGTTCTCCAACCCTGGCCATGTTTGGAGTAGTAACAGGCCTAGTGAATGTGAAAAAGGATGAAAGTTTCAGCCTTCAAATAGAGCTGTCCATTCAAATTTCTTTAGCACTTTTGATCCATCTTGCAGTTTCAGCCATCACTTATGGAGCACCTTGTATGTGCCAGGCACTATACGAGGCTCTGAGAATATGAGGCTGAATCGATAACTCAGAGCTGAATCAATAACACACACCTGAGAGGACTGGAAGGTTCTAAAGCAGGTAGAAAGTGGTCCCAGGAAGACAGGGCACATATACTGTAGAGCAGAGATCATACAGTGGCTGTCTGCTGGCTCAGCCTGGATGGGAGTGTATGGTTTGGCTTGTACAGTTCTTTTTTCTTTGTATTTGTGACTTTGAATGCCTTCAGGCAGGAGTCATCCTCTCCAATCAGGGACCAGAACTCCTACCTTCTTTTCTCTTCACCACAGTGACTTCACACCATCTTCCTGGCCTCCGAGTGCATTGGGATTTGCCACCCCCAGAGAAGAGGAAAGAATATGGGATTGGAGTCCACACCATCAAGAGCTCCAGTCCTGGGTGCCTGGGTGGCTCAGTGGGTTAAGCCTCTGCCTTCGGCTCAGGTTATGATCTCAGGGTCCTGGGATCAAGTCCCGCATCGGGCTCTCTGGTCGGCAGGGAGCCTGCTTCCTCCTCTCTCTCTCTCTCTCTCGCTCTCTGCCTGCGTCTCTGCCTACTTGTGATCTCTCTCTGTCAAATAAATAAATAAAATCTTTTAAAAAAATTAAAAAAAAAAGAGTTCCAGTCCTGCTAGGAACTGTGCCTCCTAGAGTCAGTTCCTTAGCTCATTTGGACTCCTCCTACTTAAAGTGAGACTTTGACTAGGAGTCTTACCCCCAGGCTGTCCTTGTCCATCATGTGAGGCCAGAGAAGGATCTTCCCATCCAGGACTGGTCGTTAAGAGCCAAAGCCAGGGGAAAGTGCCTCTCACTGGCTTCAGTAGAAGAGCGGGCTCCATATCCTGGAAATGAAGAAGACAGTCAATGATGGAGACAGCAAACTTGAAAGGAGGCACCCAATCCCATGAGAAGCAAGCCAGAGCACAGAGGGGCAGAGAAGCCAGAAGGTATGACCAGGGAGGGCTTCCAGAGAATGACGAGCCCAAACAAATTCCCCCAAAGAGAGGGCATCATGGCTCTTCCTAGGTCTAGATTTGCTTGGGTGCAGCCAGTACTTGGTCAAAATGGGAAGATGCACCAAGCTCACTCCTTCCCGCCTTCCACCATGTTGACGGAGGGAAGGCCATATTAATGCCCCTCACTTGTACACGTCACCTTTTCTTCCCCAGCCTCCCTGTGTTATTTCCAGGTTTCTTCCATGGTGGTAAGCAGTCACCTCCAGCCCGCAGCAGAAGCTTTCCTGCCCAGCTTCATAGGGTTCTCTGTTTAATGCCTTAACTGCACTCACAGTTCCTAATTACCCAGTATGGACTCTTTTTTCTGAGGGCTGGCATTGTCTCCCCAGCTATACAGTGAGTTCCATAAAGAAAAGAATGTGTGCTACATCAGGTTAAACACTCCCTATGTTGGAAAATGCATGGCATGACCTGGCCAAGACGGGCATGACCATGTCCCATGACCCAGCCATATCTGACCTAGTTTCACCCTAGAGAAACGTCTGCTCATGTGCACCAGGAAACAGTGCGAGCATTCATAACAATGCTTTTCTCAATAGCAAAAGCATGAGAAACAACCTATTTGGCCCTCTTAGGTAAAATGGCTAAATAAATGTTGGCATATTCATTCAGCAGAACACAATAGAGCGATACAGATCAATACAAGCGCACACACCACCACAGACGGATCAAAGCACAGGCTGGATGAGTGAGAGACGGCCACGTGAAACTGTAGGATTCGGTGACTAGAAAGTCAGAAGCAGCTAACACCACATCCTACGGAGGAATGCATACAAATGGGAGGAAATAATAAAGACAAACAAGGAAATAACACAAAATTCGGGAAGGATGTTTGTTCTATTACAAATCCTTATACTCGCTGCAAATATCATTATGTTATTTTGTGACGTCATACATTATTTTCTATGACTGACGTGGCGCACTATTTAAAAAGAAAAAAAAGACAAGACATTAAGTTAAAAGAAGAAATTAACTCAACTTAAAAGGAAAAAACAAACGCATTAACTCAGCAGAGTAGTAATAGAATTATGTTTTGTTTCTAATAAGAGAAAGTCCTTGAAGAGAAAGGATGAAAATTGGGGGGAGGGGGCCCAAAATGTGGAAAAAATAAATGTGCAAATGACAGGCTGGAAAACTATACAATATGAGCCAAGGGTTAAAAAACAGGGGCGCCTGGGCGCCTGAGTCAGTTAAGGGTCCAACTCTTGGTTTCAACTCAAGTCATGATCTCAGGGTCATGGGATTAAACCCTAAGTCGGGCTCCACACTTGGTCGGGAATCTGCTCAGGATTCTCTCTCTCTCTCCCTCTGCCACTCCCCCTGTTTTCATGCTCTCTCTCGCTCTCTGTCTCTATACATATGCATATGATAAATCTTTTTTAATAAAAGATTGAAAAACAAAAACAAAAAAAATTCTCACCATCATTGTCATCTGTGTCTCAGCCTCTCTTACTCTTGAACTTACTGATTGCTAGATACTTATAAACACTAAAATCTTGTCAATCAAAAGTATTTAGGCAATTAGCCTTCCTGAATGTCTCCTCTCTCCCAGAATATCCCCTTCTCCTCCTTACTTGCCCACGTGGCTGTGGGTACCAGGAGCTAGTGTCCTGGTGTGGTGGGAGGGCGGCTGCTTTTCCGCTGGGCCCTCTGCGAAGACGGGTTCCTGCGGCTGTGGCTCTTCCTTGACTCAGCCCTCTTGCTGGGGCTGCCGTTCCTGAGAACCCGAGCCTAGCATCTCTCTCACTGGATTCCCTCTGTCAAGGGCCTGCTTGCCCAAAACCCTGAGGACCTGGGACTCACATCTCGCACCCACCTCCAAGCATTTGGCTTTCCAGTGCCATGTGAGAAGTGGCAACCCCCACCCCCAGCGATGCCAGTTTTCTTCTGAGAGGCGAATAGTCTTTCCAGGCCATACTTAAAGAAGCAAGGACAAATCTGCTCTGGGACTCACTCAAACCTTTCCAGAAGTCTCTGTTCATCTGCCTCCTCCCACCAAAGGATGGGGCACAGAACGCTTGACCCTACATTCTTGCCCTCTGCTCATTCTTCCACAGCTCACTCCCTTTCGCGGGAACATTCTTCGAGGCTCCACCAGTGTCTCTAGGGTCAACATCTCACCTTCGGATTCTCGATCCGCATGTTCGTTGTGATTAGATTTGGCTGCAGTGGATAAAAGATCCAAGTCGTAAGATTTTTTTTCATGCACATAAAGGTTAGTGTGTCCATTTTCTGCTGCCGCATAACAAGCCAGCACCAGTGTAGCAGCTTTAAGCGACGTGAAGTCACATCTCACAGTGTCTGCTCATCAGACGCCCTGGCACAGGGCGGCGCAGCCGTGGTCTCTGCTTAGACCCTCTCAGAGCTGAAATCCAGTGTTGGCTGAGCTGGGCTCCCACGGGAAACCCTGGGGAGGAATCCATTGCTGAGTTCATCCAGGCTGTTGGCAGAACTCAATCATCGCTGTGGGAAGACTGGAATCCTTGTTACTCTGGCACGTGGACCTTCCTCTCCAAACCAACAGCCGTGAATCAAATTCTTCTTATGCTTTGACTCTCTGACCTCCCTCTCCTGCCTGCCAGAGAAAGACCTTTCTTTCCAAGGGCTCCCACAATTGAGATGTGGCCCATTTGGTTAAACCAGGATACTCTCCCTAGCTTAAAGTCAACCTCAATTATATCTGCGAAATCCATTTTGCAATGTAATGTAACATACTCATGGGATAACACCAAGAGCAACGGTCATGAGGCCAATGTCCTGCCTTCCACAGCTAGTAGGCAGCTCTGCCCCGTGGAGTTCTGGGGACCAGGCTCCTTTCTGCATCTCCTCACCATCCCTGGTCCCCCGTGGTCCAGGAGGCGGCAACCACATGAAAAGGCAGATGTGCACAAGGCTCACTCCAACCAGGTTAAAACCTGGAAGGTTCCTGGCAGCTGCCACATAACACTTCTGCGTTGGTCCCATTCGTCCAACTTTGTGACTTTGTAACATCTTCACTGGGCTGCAAAAGAGGCTGGGTCAGGTAGTTTTACTCTGGGGAGTTGGGGCGGGGGGGACCAAGAGCTTGATTAATTAGAGACAAGTCAACATATAATTCCAGGAAAACCAGCCAAATATCTTTTCTCTCTTATAAGCTTGGTTTTCAAGACCTAAAAATTTTTAGTTTGAAACTCAAGCTAAAAACTCGCTTTGTTCTTCCAAGCAGGGGTTACTTCTCCCTTTCCCGGGGCAATCAGTTTCAACCTCCAGTCCTAGACATCCTGCCAAAAAAAGTTAAAGGAAAGGAGGTGAATTTAGGGGGGAAGAGAACTCTCACACCACATCTGAACACAGAAAATTCAAGAGGGATGGTTGTCTCCCAGTGTGCCCCTCCCCCCACCACCCTCTAGAAGCATCTGGCTCACAGTGTTCCATATGCTTGTACAAGAGGAAAAGAAGAACTACTGCAAAGCCATCTTTCATGCCATTATTTGGTCTCGAGCACTGAAAATATAATTCCAGATGTAAAGCCTGAAAGGAGAAAGTGTTTTTTTCTTCTTTCACAGGAAAGGAAAACTTACATCCAATAACGCCAAGCAATTAGAAGCCCTCCGGCACCCAGAAAAGTCACAGAAATGAAATCCACGATGAGTAATTGTCCAGTTTCAGGCATGCTAAAGAGATACAGCGGGGAGATGCCTGGGTAGCTCCGTCGGTTGAGCATCCAACTCTTGGTTTCAGCTCAGGTCATGATCTCAGGGTTGTGAGATCAAGCCCGGCATCAGGCTCCTCACTCAGGGCAGAATCTGCTTGGGATTCTCTGCCTCTCCTTCTCCCTCTGCCCTCCCCCACACTCATGTGCACATTCTCTCTTTCTCAAATAAATAAATAAATAATCTTTTTTTTTTTTAAAGAAAGAAAAAAAATACAGCAGAATGACACCCATCACAGGGGGCCATCGCCCACAATCACAGCCCAGCATTACTTCGAAGGTCATGGGGCTGTTCATTACCAGTCTGGACAGGGAGCAGACACCTGGGCTGCAGTCCTTGTGGCTAACGAAACCCTAACTGGAACACTCCTGGGGAAAGTGGAGCTTTCATAATGCAGACTCATACCTCGAGCAGTTTATTATTTTTTTTCCCTGATGCCTGCTTCGGAGGAAAAAAAAATGCAATAAATGAGTAGTTTCTAAACCTGGAGTGGCCCTAGAAGAAAAAAAAATAGAAACTTTTAATTCTGATGAATCTGAATGTGCAAATTGGCTCAGGCACTTTCCAACTGTGAGAGTTTAGCAAAACAATTTCAGCTGTGAGCTTTGGCATCTTCATTTCTGGAATCAGGATATGAGCATCACCTTCCGTTCCCAGAGTCCCACTTTCAGGCTCTGAGTTAATGTATGTGAAGTTGCAGACACGTTAGCAGATCTCAGTGCAATCGGGTGGTTACAGTCAGGGCAACACGTGGAAGCAGGATTATATCCTTACTGAAACTTGGTGTGGCTGGGTTCAGCTGTGAAGAAGTCTGACTAAACAATGCAAGCTACCGATCCTAAGATTCACCGGAGACTGACAGAAAGGGGACACATGGTTAAATTGCAAGATGGGTAGGCTCTTGTATGAAGTTCTATCCAGCATGCAAGGAACAACGCAGATACTCTGCATAAGAGGCACAAGAAATGCTGAGATGTCAGGACCTCACCCCCTCTGCCTCTGATGAAAGTGGCCAAATGGTAGATTCCACATGATACCTAAGTGTCATTCCTTATCACAACCACGTCCATGACAATAGATCTCCATGCCCCTGCTCACCGACCCCCTTGCAGCAGCCAGGATGACCCAGACAGAAGAGGAACACAAGAAGGTACTCGAAGAAATTCTCACTACAGGCCATTTACAGCATTACATCCCCACCCCTCGGATCAAAACTGGACTTCAGCCCAGCTCCCCAGTTCCTAGGAGATGCCGATGCCGCCCATCCAGGGACCTCAGTTAAGAACCATTGCCCTAGGGGTGCCTGGGTGACTCAATTGGTTAAGTGTTTGCCTTCGGCTCAGGTCATGATCCTAGGGTCTTGGGATCGAGTCCCCTGTTGGGCTCTCTGCTCAGCAGGGAGCCTGCTTCTCCCTCTTCCCCCTGCCTGCTGCTCCCCCTGCTTGTGTGCTCTCTCTCTGTCAAATAAATAAATAAAATCTTAAAAAAAAAAGAACCACTGCTCTAGGGCAAGGGTTAAGAAATGCTAGCCCAGGGGCGCCTGGGTGGCTCAGTCATTAAAAGTCTGCCTTCGGCTCAGGTCATGATCCCAGGGTCCTGGGATCAAGCCCCACAAGAGATCAAGCTCTCTGCTCGGCGGGAAGCCTGCTTCTCCCTTTTCCATTCCCCCTGCTTGTGTTCCCTCTCTCACTGTGTCTCTCTCTGTCAAATAAATAAAATCTTTAAAAAAAAAAAAAAAAGAAAGAAATGCCAGTCCACCAGTGGCTGAATCCCACACACCACCTGTGTCTATGCAGCCCATGAACTATATGGTTTTCACACTTTTAAGTGTTTGGGAGGGAGAGGAGTACTTCATGATGTGTGAAAATCATATGAAATTCTCCTTGCAATGTCCATAGGTAAAGGTTTCTTGAAACACACCCATGCTCGTTTACATTATCTGTGGCTACAGAATACAGTGGCAGAGCTGGGTATTTGCAAACAGCAGAGAGCCCACAACTATTTACTATGTGGTCCTTTATAGGAAAAACCTTCCTCGGTAACCAAATGGCCTCATGGAACACCTGAGGGGGAAGAATGATGCCCAGAGTCTGGTTTCCTCTCCCTTGTCCGGGGCTCTGGGTTCATTTTAAGATGGGGGCTTTACAGAGAATAACTTCTTTAGTGCTTAGGTATTAATAAAAGGAAAAGGGTTTGTTTTTTTTTAAGTTACCTTTAATCTTTCCCTTTCTGCTTGTATTCAAATGAGAGCAATTACAGGGCAGAGGCCTGCTAAGAAGTATGACAATTTATACAAAATTAATATAACAAGAGCTCGAAGCAAATGTATTTATTAAAGTAACCCACATAATCAGATAGCTGCAAATGGAAGAGGGGAAAAAAATCGAAAAACCTGTGATTCCTAGTCAGTATTTCATTTGAGTTTGCATTTAAATGATAACACATCTTGTGGCAAATTATTTCAGACTTTTTCTATCAGGAAAAAGAAGAAGAAAAATGCACTCGTTGAAGGAAAGCTCTGCAAGAAGCAAGAAGTGATAAACTTCCCCGAGCCTATTTACAAATGCAGTCAATGAAACAGAATTTTAATGAATTGTGCCACATAATCTGGCGGTTAATGAGCTGCAAAAGCCTTTGTCAATTGCAGTGACTGGGAACTAACTCTTTCAGTTTCAAGATCAATAAGAGAATTCTCAGCTCTGCACTACCCCAAAGTGGAACTCTAGGGAAAAAGGAAGTTGTCAGAGGCGTGTCATCTCTAGAGATCCCAGCAGCCAGGCCGCCATCTGTTTGGGGGGACCCCCTCCCCTCCCTTATATTTAAATCCCGACTTCACACCAGGAGAGAGCCAAAGACAGTTTGGAGATCAAACGGCACAGCTCCTGTGAAATGCCAGGACAAAATGACAACAAAAGGGCTTGAATGACTCTAATAATAGCTCCCAATATTTTAGAAGCTGTATTCAGTTAAACCGCTGGTGTGGACCTCTGGGAGTGGGTAAATAAAACCCTTGACATTCAGTGTTCTTGATATACAGAGATAACGGGCAGTGGGCTGTCCGGGGATTAAGCACTAACCTGAGGCTTCCTCTAATTCTGCCTTCCATAATACTTCTTTTATCTGCTGTTCCATTGCTGAAGCTCCAGTCATATTCTGTCTTCAGAGGCCTGGGATTTGCAAGTATTGTATTATCCATCCTCATTACCCAGAGTCGTTGCCATGGAGATGCGGTCGTTGCTAGGGTCCTGATGCAGCAGAACAGAAGAAATCCCAGGTGGAAAAGACCCATCACTCAACAGCAGGTGAACCTTTATTGAGCACCTACTACTTGGAGACAATAAAAGTTCTTAGGAAAGTGCCAGAAAGGTAGAGATGAATGGGACATCAAACCCTGTCCTTAATTTGCTCTTAGACTAGAGGAGACAGACATTCATGTTCATTGAATAAATTAATAGCCAACTGGCTTATAAATCTTTCATTTGGCAGAGACCTTTAAAAGATTTTGTTTCATGTTGTGGGAACAATGAATATGTTCCAATTAAGTGGCAAGAAGCTTGCATGATATTTTGACGCCCATACCAAACTAAGGGAAGATGTTCCTGTCATACCGTCCTCCCGCACCCAATGTCGGAGATCACTTAGAGGCAACGTGTGCTGAACTTCCATTTTCATCCATTGAGGTCCTCTCTCTAGCATCAAGGTATGGGACCATTAGCAAAAGCCAGAGGAAAGCAATTTTGGAAGAGAGGGGAGCCTCATAACATGTGAAAACTTGAAGGGATCCTGAACAGTGCACGAGGAAATTGCCACAGGCAATCCCATTCTGTCAACAGAATGTTCCACTTGGCTGCAGTCAAGACAAGACGTAGGTGAAATGTTTCAACGTGGGGGAGCAGGAAAGAGTGGGAGTGAGATCCTTCGAGGGAAATGGACTGCCCTGGGCCACCCAACACTCATTCTTACATTTAGTCCAATTTTTATTGGACTTGGGAAAATAAGGGATGGAGTCCCCCTGAAACTAATATAATACTGTGTGTCAACTATAATTTTTTAAAATAAGCAAAAATGCTGCCTGGGTAACTCAGTCAGTTAAGCATCTGCCATCGGCTCAGTCATGATCCCAGGGTCCTGGGATGGAGCCCTGCATCATTTGCCCTGCTCAATGGGGAGTCTGATTCTCCCTCTCCCTCTTCTCCTTCCCCACCCCCCACTCACACTCATGCACTCTCTCTTCCAATAAATATATAAAATCTTTTAAAAATAATGATAAAATAAAAATAAGTAAAGACAGTGGAAGAGAAAAAAATAAAGACATAGTTCCTGTCTTCAAGGAGTTTACCATCTAGCCAAAGAGGCAGGCATATATTCAGATATTCATAATAGAAAGGGAAGTGAAACAACTCTTACGAGCAATGCGTGGTTGAAGACCAGAAAAAGAGCACTGAGTCCTGCTTCTACTTCAAGAGGACCCAGAACTGAACAGCAGCTCTGCCGAGTAGCAGAAAACCAATACTCCAGAGACAGCTGTGGGGAGAGGCCCGTCCCACACGGAGAGGGTTTGGGACCCTTAGCCCAGTTTTGTCCCTCTAGGGTTACCTTCTCCTGGATTCAAAGATGGGGCAAATGCTTTTATTAATCAGACCCAAACATGATGTGCAACTTTTTCCTCAGGTGCCCATGCATTCAGACAAGATTCGATTCAAGTGTCAGGGGTAAAGGGAAGAAAATAAACTCTTTGAAAATAGATAATGCAGATTACCAAATGTGACAACCTCATCTTTGCCTGTAGCCCTCCCTCCTCCAGGAGCAACCCCCTCCTAGTCCTGTCTTATAGCCTTGTGGTGGGCACCATGTTGGCATCACCAAGGACATACCAGGACACTCCTCTCTACCAAACCTCAATGAGAGTGAGAGCTGCTTTTGGAGAAGGGGGTTTCCTGCTTCTAGTTCAGTTCTGGCTTCTTTTTCCAAGGGGCTACGTTAGAGGACCCCAAATGACCACCCACCGGAAGAAGTCCCACCTGCCCATGGGCACAAGCTGTAGATCCAGCAAATAACCGCACCTACACACAATACAATAGTCAATGTTGGTAAGGGGAGATACAGACATACAGAGCTGGAGGCGAGCCAGGGTGGGCAAAGGTGTGCATTTTTATTCAACACCTCTGTGGAACCAGGACGGTGTCCTTCCAAGCCACTAATTCAAACTAAAGAGAAGGATAGCCTGCCATTTTGCTATCTTTCAAGGTGGAAAAATACCATCTCTTGGCCCCTCTTCAGATCCAAAGTCAAGTTAGACCCCTTTCTTCAGACAGCTTACCATCCTTATTAAGTCAATCAATCGATCAATCAATCAAATGTATAAATAAATAAAATCTTTAAAAATAATAATAATAAAATAAAAATAAGTAGAGAGAGAGGGAACAGGAGAACCGGGACTCACACACACACAAGAAGTGCAAGGTCAGTAACTCCATGTGCAGGGATCAG
The DNA here is from genome assembly GCA_004024625.1 of Mellivora capensis. Taxonomy (NCBI): domain Eukaryota; kingdom Metazoa; phylum Chordata; class Mammalia; order Carnivora; family Mustelidae; genus Mellivora; species Mellivora capensis. Next base: position 22,741 of record PISX010017994.1, on the reverse strand, counting down.
AACTGGCCCATCGAATAGCAGGATGGTAGCCTCCAAGCAAAGGGAGTGAAGTCATAAAAGCAAGAAACCACATAGGACATTGGAAGTGCCATGGCCCCTTCTGAGCAGCAGGAGGGTCAGTTCTAAGGGTGACCAAGGAAAAGATGAAGTATCCAAATCTTCCAAGATGAAGGTTTACCAAAATAACCTGCCCATGAAGACTCTGCTGAGCTGAGTATATGGGTTAAGCTCTCTGGACACTTCAGCTCTGGGACACTGGATGAGTAACGGGACACAAACGGGAGGACAGCTCCAGGACAATTGCAGTGGTCCTGGTGAAGGTGCTGATGCCAGCAGAGGGGCGAGGCGCCCACCGTTAAGAAAGGAAGCATGTGCAAGAAATGAGCAGCATTTGAGAAATAAACATGCAACATTGGGCAACTGACCGAATTCATGTTTGAAGGAAAGGTAAGTACATTCACCGTGAGCTTAATCCTGACTCTGATCTTCCGTCCAGGAGCTCCTCAGCCTGAAATCCCCCCTCCTCTTCCTCCTTCTCCAAGATGGAGAACTCCTTCAGGAAGCCATCCTACCTACCTCCACCACCCTGCTGTCTCATTTCTCCACCGCACATGGTCATGATCACCCAGCTGGAATGTGAACAAGGCTGCACCGCACTTTTACCCATTGTCCTGTGTGCCTACGCAGTGCGTCCCCCAGACTGTACTGTCAGGCCCATCTCCCACCCCTTGGGGCCTCCGAAGCATCGTCCCCCTCTTTCAAGGTCATCTCATCCCGGTGTGCTCATAGAAGGGTCACACGGAAGTTTCAGTGGTTGCAATCACTGACTATCAAATTGCCATAATTTTTTGAGAGCTGAGTATATATCAGGCATGCTAGATGAGGATCTATCTGTCTGTCTGTCCATCCACCCGTCTACCCATCCATCTAGATAGACAGACGATAGATGATAGATAGATGATAGATTCTACATCTATATCTCTATATATACATAGCTCTTCTGGGGAGGGGTAAGTATTTGTTTTTCAAAGACCCAGCATCAAACATTCAAGAGTTAAATCAGAGACGATGAGGGACCTGAGATTTCTCCCTCCTTGCAAGCTAACAAGTGAGCTGCCCCCATTTTAGGTACAGACACTAACAAAGGACACAGGACCTCCAGGGTAGAGACAAAGACCAATTATTTCCCACGGCAAAAGCAGCAGCCACAGCAACATCCTGAACCAATTTCTTAAACCTCAACTCTCGCCAGTGACATGGTGAGAGCCAGACGGTGCCCGCACACACGGTGGAGTGTATCACAGGAGAGGAACCCCAAAATGAGGAAACTCTAATCACAGTGCTACTGGTGACTGTCCATTCTACCCTACAGGGAGACTTTTTTTTTTTTTTTAATTGGAACGTAGGTAAATCTCTCCAGGGAGAGCAAGTGGAACATGTACTATCTTGGAAAGTGCAGAGAAGGAGGCATCTCTAAGCCTCATCACTCCTGGCTCCCAAGGATGGTCGCTGTTCAAACATGCCTGAACAATAGTCTGAGAAATGCATGGAGAACTGCCTCCCAATACCAAGTCATGCATTGTTCCCAACCTTGTCCCCAGCATATCCATGACGGTTGTCTGGTGCACGGCTCCTTATTCTAGGACCCACATCATCCTCCCCAAAGGCTGGCCCCCACGAAGCCATACTGATTAATAATGGCCACCACCTACCTAATATTTGCTCTGTGCCATGCACCATCCGGTCACTAATTCCCATCCCCGCAGCCCTCAGTAAGGTGGGGGTGAGCTATTGTTCTCGCACTAAAGATGCAGAAATGATGACCTGGCGGGGAGTATACTGCTCATCATTATAATGTAAGTGGTGGAGGCAGGATCCCTTACCAGGTCAGCCTAACTACAGAACCTTTGCTTTTTCCTCTGCTGTTAAAGTCCTGAGAGTTGGCTTGGGTCCCTAAAGAGGTCAGGCTTCTCCTTGCCTCCTTGGAGGGAGTCAAGTAGCTGCTTTGCTTCCCCTTAATTAAAAAAGAGTCATTACTTAACTAGACCCTTCCTAGCAAAATGGCCTTTTAAGAATATCAATTAAGAGTCTACATTTATAAGCAGATCCAATTTAACATAGAAGAGGACAAGATAAAGGGAACAAGCTCAGTAGCTTAAAATGCCATGCTACCTTTGCTACCCCAAAAAAAGGAATTTTTAAGGCTCCAAGCCCTTAAGAAAATAATACGATATCCAAGCATCTTCCTACATGCATAAAGTTACACAACCATGACCTTAGGGCCACATATGCCCGAGCTTTGTGCAATCATGACATTGCCTTTTGAGGCACCAGGCAGGTGGGAATGGGGCAAAAAGCAGCAGCTGGTGGAGCAGAGGCCCCTCAGAACCTCTCCTGCAATCTGTCCTGCGTGCACTTCTCCTCTTCCAGCCAAGCCGCATCCCCGCCAACAAGAACCTTGGGCCAACGTCAAACTGGCATGCGAAGAAAAGTCTAGAAATATTTGTTTTATGATTATTGTTTTTAAATTCCCACCATCCAAAGACCACGTCTCTTTCTTGGGGTCAGAATCACTAGTGGCACCTGCTGGGCATTTCATTAAGGCTTATTCGAAGACATTAGACATCTGCCAGGTTGGAAGACAGAGCTGCCTGTGTGAAAAGGACAGGAGGAACGCACCAGCCGTGGAGGAGGTCCAGCTCATGCCAGGTGACTGCTGTCCCAGGGACCATCGATCCCGGGCTGCCACTCTGGTTCAAAGTTGAATGAGTGTGTCATCTGTGTGGTTCCACCACAAGCCAAATCCCCTTGAGGCCCTGTTGCGGTGAGCCTTCCGGGAATGAAGATGCACAGGAACAGGAGATCGTCCGAGGCCACTAGCCGATGAGGCTGCTGGTTTGCCCAAGCCGTGTCTGGAGCCAAGTGTACAGCGCTGATACTCAACTGGCGATTCCCGGTCTTCGCCAAGAAGGAGCTTCCTCCTGGCTGCTCCTTCAGCAGCACTTTGCATGGCCTCCCAAAGGAAGACGACTTGCCTGTGTCTTTCCTGGCTCCTAGTTATCCTGTACTCTGGGGAAAGAGCCGCCGTCCTGAGCTGCGACAATCTGTGGCAGATGGTGAAGTTGACAGAGCTCTTCTTCACTTGCCTTCCCACCCTCCCTGCAGCCATCACCCCCTCCCTCCTAAGCCACCTCGTTCATGCCCGAAACCCCTGATGCTAAGTGGAAAGTCATCAATAGGGGAAAATATTTAAATCGATTTGAAGGGGAATTTTTTTTTTTTTTTTTACTTAGAAGATCCTGAAACCTATCAATGGAACCCTGGAAGTAAATTAAGTAGCAAATGACAGTTTGAAGGTCTGTGCCTAGAACACGATGCAAGAAAAGAGGAAGTGACCCTGTGGTGGTGGGGTTGGGGGCAGGGTGGAGGATAGAGGGCCAGGAGCGGCCAGAAGGTGTAGAGGTTGTTGGTGGGGCTCACGTGCGCGGCGTGTCTGTAGAAGACCCGAGGCCTGTCAGTTCCTAAAGGGGACAGGGAGCTCTAAGGCATGAGATTACTCGTGGATTCCAGAAACGAAAGACAGGCAGAAAATCTTGCCTCTTCATCCCTCTGGCCAGTCATGTACACACTCACAAATTGGTTTGGGTTCACCCACAAGGGCACAAATTTAAACTGTTCCACATGATATTCTCTGGCGAGACACTCTGATGTCAGGTCAACTGCTGAGCGTATGTCTGCCCTCACTGCACCACGGAAATACCCCTGCTTATCTATGTAGCATATTGGGCGTGAGAAATCATTCTCCTGGGAGAAGAAAGCATCATTGTGTGAAAAGCAGCGGCATTGCCCAGGAACACATGGCGAGATCATTAAGGGCACAGTTAGGACGTGAGGGATGCCGTTCTGTGCAGGACAGCTGTCCGGCCCTGGCCCTTCGGAGCACTTGGGCCTCATGCAGCCCTCTGCAGGGGAGCACCAGGGGCCAGCCACGGGCAGCCACACCGTCCCACTTAGCAATGGACTTGTCGTTTTCTGCCTTCATCTGCCTGTTTCCCCTGGTACCTAGGAAGTACCCAGGACAGTGCCAGCCCCTGATCAGGACTCAGTAACTGCGAGTTTCTATTTACTGAGTAGCATTTTCATTTGTGTCAGTAAAGAACACACACACATACTGAAGCGTCCAAGGCAATGGTTCTCAATGTGTGCTCCCTGGACCAACGGTATCAATCCCTGGGAGCTTGCTCGAAACGCACACTCTCTGGGCACCTGTGTGGCTCAGTCGGTAAGCTTCAGGCCCTTGATTTCACCTCAGGTGATGATCTCAGGGTCATGAGACCAAGCCCCGCATTAGGTTCCACCCTGGGCATGGAGCCTGCTTAAGAGTCTCTCTCTCTCCCTCTTTCTCTGCCCCTTCCCTCCTCCCCCACTTGCTCACGTGTGTGCACGTGCACACACACACACACTCCCTTTCCTTAAAAAAAAAAAGAAAGAAGAAGAAGAAGGAGAAGGAGAAGAAGAAAGAAATGCACATCCTCAGGCCTCATCCCAGATCTACTGAATCAGAAAGTCTGGGCTAGGGAAAGAGTAATTCATGTGATAGCTGTCCAGGTAATGCTGAGACACATTAATGCTGGAGAGCCCCTGCTTTAAGGGATCAGAAGGTATTCAATCCAGAATTCCCTTAGGGACCTTAGATATTCAACTACCAGAGCTCAAACCAAACGCTCACGGAACAGGAGCCCTAGTCCTCTGATTTAACTGGTCAGCTGAAGTAATGTCTCAAAGATGTCGATTGCCCCAGGATTCACTACAAGCTTAAAGGGTAACACTAAAAGCTAATGAATAATTCCTCCAGGGTTTTAGAGGAACCGAGAAATATGAGAGGCTTGGAAGTGTGACTCTTTTAAAGCCTAATCCGCCCAAATCGGCACGGAAAGTGAACCATGAGCTCACTGAGAGTGTGACACCATACCGTTTTCAACTCTGTAACGTGACGGGCCAGCAGCAAACCGGTCCAGAATTCATGTCTGCAGAAGGGAAGAATGTGAAGATTCATGAAAAAAAATAATAATGGGAGCAAGAAGGGGAATGACGGGATTGAAGTAGTTTGCCTCAGTAGAAACATGGTGAACTTGCCTCCGTACATTCCCTGACCACTGATCCGTCCTGTCATGAAATCCCAGTGGCACTGAGAGAAAACATATGGCCCCCTTGTAATAATGTGGCATTGTGTAGACATAACCTAAATTTGAAAACCCCTTAAAATAGAAACCTTGATTCCATCTGTCTCTGAAAAAAGAAAAACTCATAATTGCTTATAATCATGTTCATTTACCACTTTCTCAAATGCTTAACAGCTGGTGGGGGGCGGAGGACAGAAGGGCGGGAGGAGACGAGGGTAATTAATAAAAGTCGTTATTCTGCCTTGATTCTAAATGTTATCAGTGTTTAAAATGTCAAAATGATGTCCCCGCATTCCTCAGATGACTCGCCCGTGACATGTCATAACTGAATCCCCTCCAGCCCACCCATTCATTCACCCTCCGAGAATTCTAAAGAACGAGCGAGCCAGAACAGACTCCCTCTTTTCAAGGACCTTGGGGGCTCTGAGGGAGAGCCATTTGCAGGGGCAATTCAGCTGATGAAGAACAATCAATGGCAAATATTTATGTCTCAACGTTCCAATTGCACCTCTTTTCAAGGCTAGGAATTAAAGCAGCAGGAAGCTGGCCGGGTGATACATCTGTTTCTGCAAGGGAATGTAGTTGATGGGCACTTAATGACATGTGTTTACACCATGTGCCTGGTCGCCCACAGGGAGGACCCGCCTGACCGAGGCGCTGTCCCGTCCACCGGTGCCTCTCAGGGCTGGCCGTGAGGACCACCAGCCCCCATCTCCTGTAAGCCCCGGAGACCATGCGCACTCACTCCGGTCCCCTAGCCCGAAGAATCAGATTCCCTGGATGGGGCCAGGCTAGCATGTTGACGATTGCCCACAAGATTCTGATGCTAGGCTGGGGCTGCTGCTTCCCTGGCAGCTCACGCTGGGAGCCTGCACCTTGTCTGCGATGGTGAGGCAGGTGCCTCCCATCCAGTGAGTCCTGCATCACCTATGCAGAGGCAGTAATCAGTCCGCAACTTTCTGAGGACCATAAATGGATCTGCTGAAAGTGGCTGAACACACATCAGCTGGAATGAGGAGCAGCTGGAGAGTTAACTTAACCGTGATGCTAGAGCATCCTATAAATGGCCACCTCTGCCGCTCTTGGCGGACCTGTTCGTTATTCCTCTCCCGAAAACAGTGGAGCCCATTAGCCCGGGCTGCTAAGATCATGGTCTCTGTCCTCCGTCTGACTGAAGTCTTCTGGTGAGCATCAGATTATGCTAAACTCTTTTCCCTGTCCCATCTGTCATCCTGCCAGTGTGTGGTGCACACACAGCCCCTATCACTATATATATATATGTTAAAAAAAAAAAAAATCTTCAGTCTCTACATCTGTGATTCTCAGACTGAAGTAGATGGAGTAGGAGGACTCACAGTCCTATCTGAGATTCCCGCCCCAAGCAAGGGCATTGCATGCACATTTCGGTTAACTATGCACAACATCCCAGTGAGGAACTACTGCTCTATCTATTCTGTAATGAACAAATGGAGTCACAGAGAGGTTAAGAAACTGACCAAGGACACACAGCTGGTCATGGCTAATATCACAAAATGGTTTGCTTTGGAGCCGGGCCTTGGAGTCCGTGTGTCAAGGGTCCACATCCTGGCTCTGCCTCTTAGCGCATGTTGAATATTTTACTTCACTGCTCTAAATGTTGCTTTCTTCATCTAGGGAAGGGGAATGATAATAATAGAATTGTGTGGGGCTAGACACACTCTCACAGAATGCTGAGAGCACTGCCAGGATACAATGAGCAGTTGGTAAGTGTTGCTGTTATTTTTGTTGCTGTATAGTATTCCAAAGGGGTTCACCCTCCCCCGCGCTCTCGGACACATGTCTGTGCGAATGATCCCCCACCCCCAGCCAGGAGCAGCGCCCCTCCCCATGGTGCTCAGGACTCCTGTACCATGCTGCAGCCCGAGTGCTCTGAGCTCCCTGCTCAGGGACCATCTCCCATCGTCTTCCCCTCTGTGGTGCATTTCGACCACCCAGGGACAGCGGGAGGAAGGCATATCCCACCTGGTGGGAAGAGCACTTCTTTGGTGGCAGCCTTCACCAAGAATGGGTTTTCTCAGGGCGCCTGGGTGGCTCAGTCCGTGAAGGCTCTGAATCTTGGTTTCAGCTCAGTCATGGTCTCAGGCTCCTGGGATGGAGCCCCACATTGCGCTCAGCACTCGGCGAGGAGTTTGCTTGAGATTCTCTTCTCCTTTCCCTCTGCCCCTCTCTCCATTCACGTACACTCAATCTCTCTCTCTCTCTCTCTCTCTCTCTAAGATATAAATAAACCTTTAAAAAAATGGATTTTCTTCCATTGCACAACATATAGATCCCGTGGCCCTTCCTCTTAAGTCCACTGAACATCCTGCCTGCCCCTGCCCCACCTGCAACATCGGTGGAACCTTCAAAGCATTAGCCCCTCCCCACCCCCACTGCATTGCTTGTTGCTAAAACAAGAGCCTTCAGTGTCAGAACTCCTTATGAGAATCAAGTGTGCCTTCCCAGAAACATTTCCAAAGTCCACACGTTGAGGGTAATATTATTTTTTAATTCAAGCAAATTGGTGCTTTTATTCACTGTTGATAAATATGTAAACTGGTACGACTTTCTTGGAGGGCAATTTATCTCTCTCCAAATCCAAAATCGGTGTTTCCTCCTACCCAGCAGCTCCCCTTCCAGGCATCTGTCTCTGGAAACCCTTGCGTGTATACACAAAAAGTCAGATTTAGAAACGGTCATAGCGTCTCTTGTTTATAAATAATACCAAAAGGTTGGAAGCCACCCAAAATCCATCCAGAGGAGAATGACCAAATTATTCCCGCACACTATGCTGAAGTTAAAGAAAAGGGTGTTGATCTGGATATACTGACAGAAAAACTTTGATGCAAATTAAGTTAGAACAGAGATCACACACTTTTTCTGCAAAGGCCAGCCCATACACATTTTAGTATCCGTGAGCCATGGTCTTTGCTACATTTATTCAATTCCACCATCGCAGCACAAAAGCCATGGAAAATAAATAAATGACAAAGCTGGCTGTGTTCCAATGAATACTTTTTTTTTTTTTTTTTACAAAAACAGGGATGGGGCTGAATCTGGCCCACAGACCACAGTTTGCCAACCCTTTAGCTTAAAAAAAAAAGAGATTCTAGATCAATGCATGCAAGTTGAAAAACCGTTACCCCATTTATGCTATAAAAAAAAAGAAATAGATCTGTATGTGTACATATTTATGTATATACGTGCATTTAAAGTCTTGAGCTTACAAAAAGTAATAAAATCATTAGGCCACCTTCAAATAACAGCTTGAGGAACTCTGACAACTGCTTTTTTTACACATGACCTCTATTCCCCAGCAGCCTTCAATTAGACAGTAACTCTAACACATTATTCTCTGAAGAAAGGATTAAGTAAGAATTGTCAGCCCCTCATAAAAGAGCAGTTGGCAGGCAACCAGATCTGGGGCTCTCTTCCAGCGTAAGAATGGCCCAAGCCCCCCAATGAGGGCCAAAGGCGACCCCAGGCCTGCTGGAGCAGGGGACTTTCATACCTGGCTTTTGCTTTGAAAGATCCCAAAAGCCAAAAAATCGAAAAACAAACAAAAGAAACCAACAACCACAAAAAAAGAACAGGAGCTCTTTTGAAAAAAAGTAATTCATTTGAAGTATTAATTAAAATGCAAATGACTCTAAGATGGCTTGGATTTTAAATGTTTGCTCTGAAGTTCCCACAAACAGTAAAGCATATGATGAGCTTCTGTTTAGAATGATCTGCATACACACTCACCGATGAACAATTGCTTGACTTGAAAATAATTAGGAAAGGTTGGAGGCGGGGCATTAAATGCCAGGCGAGGCAGCAAAATCCTTCAGGAGGAGGGGTTCTCCCTGGGGAGGATGAGGGAGGGACAGGCTGGTAGCGCAACATTCCGCTGAGGCTCAGCCCCCAGCTGGCTCGCCTGAGGGGACAGAGCTCGCCGCCTACGGGAAGGGAAGCCAAGGGACCTGGGAAGGTCTTGCCACCTCAATGCAGATCTTGCTGTCTCTGCAGGCCCCAGACTTACTTCTGACCCTTTTCTTCTGGAGTCCCGGAAGGGAAAGAAGCTACGTACGAACAGGAAGCTCCTGGGTGGGAGGGAGTGGACAGGTCATCGTCTTCAGAGAAAGAGGAGAAGTAACTCATTTATCAAGCCCTACTTTGCACCAGAGGCTGAGCGAAGCATCTTCATCATCTCTATCCCAGTTTTACTTAATATTCCCAACAACCTGGAGGGATTGGAATTGATGCAGAAGGAAGGAAGCAGCAAAGAAAGTAAAGGATTTGGCCCAGGGTCAGGAAAAGGGAAAAGGAGGAGAATGGAAGAGACTAGGTGATACTGACCCCAGCAGCTTTAACAATTACACCCGCGATGTCATCGACCGCATGACCATTTATCCCACTTACACAGCTCCTAAGTCAGGACCCAGAAATGGAACTGCACCTGATAATTCCACAGGTGGGGGCTGCCACGACGACCCCCCAGGCCAGAGATGCAGGACGGCACCGGCTCTCACAACAGTGGGGCGGCTAAAACAGCTCCGAGCCCCTGTCTCAGCGTCTAAGTAACTTCCTCCGCTAGGACTCCGGCACATTCTGGTCTATGACAAAGAGTCACTGAGGGTCCCAACACCTACTAGTCAGTTAATAGCAGCCTGACATGGTGCTGGAGAAGACCTAGGGCTTCAACAGTCAGCACTGATCACCACCATTTCAGACCAGTTTGTCGAAACTATTGTTTTCTGTAGCACTTGAGACTTAACCTGGTAGAGGGCTCTCTTCCTCTTTACACGCTATTGTCATCTTCTGTTCCTACACCAAATTTTCTCTCCATGCATTCATGCTGTGACAACCCAGACATTTGCCACCAGGAATCTCTTCATTTGAGGGACACCAGAGTGGCCCAGTCAGTTAAACGTCCGCCTTCAGCTCAGGTCACCATCTCAGGATCCTGGGATCGAGCCCCACATCAGGCTCCCTGCTCAGTGGGGAGTCCGCTTCTCCCTCTGCCTCTGCTTCTCCCCCCAACTTGTGCTCTCTCCCTCAAATAAATAAATAAAATCTTTTAAAAAAAAAAAGAAGAAGAAGAATCTCTTTGTCAGAAAGCAACAAGAATCTAGCTTATGTAGACTTCCCTGAAGACACTGAGGGAGACAGAGGAAAAGGTTTACACCACATCTGAGAGAACAGCTCTAAGTTCTTCTTGCTATTTTAGTTCTCAAGGTCCCTCTAGGCCACTTCTTCCCCCACAGACCAGCCTGTCTGCTCCTGTGTGGCTCTCCTGAATCTTTCCGCCCCCAATTTCAAACTCCTCTTCCCCCATATTGTTTAAAGAAATTCTACCCTTCCCTCCTCCTGCCTCTGCCTTTACCAAACAAGACCCACTTTAGGGAACACTGCTTATCAACCCTCTCTTGTCACTAACCACATCTCGTTCCCCATCCCTACCTTAAACAGCCCACCAAGGAATGTCTTTAAAACTCAAATGGTGCTCTTCTAGGAAGACTCAGGGGAAGAGGGTTATACCCACTTTAGTCCATATTCCCTTTCATGCATTTGTAGAGACAGGGAAGCCAAGGAATGGGAATGATACACCCCTTCTCTCCCTTAAACCTTGTTCCCTAAGGATCATTTCCTCTTTGGTCACTGATCCAGGACCCAGATAGCCCCTGGGAGCCACCTACAGCCCTCTGAGAAGCAGTCTGTGCCAGAGGGGACAGATTTGCTGTGTGTGGCTTTCAGGAGCAAAGGGTGCAAGGATGGGTATTGTACCTCAGGAGAAGACAGATCTCCTGGGGTAGGAGCTGTCCCCCCACGACCAGGAATCCACACAATGGCATACTGCACCTTACTTTAAGGTGTTGGCAGGGACCCCCGTGACCACAGGGCATGGTCTCCCCATGGGCAAAAGTGGGATCGGGTGAACTTCCAACTTGTCCACAAAAGGTCTCAGACTCTACATCCTCACTCCTCAGTCTTCAGAGGCGGGGAGACAGGCCAGGATGTCGATAATGTAAAAGTGTGCACAATCACCCATCCTGACTCGTTGCCCACAGCGTCTTACCAAGGGGACATTTGCTGGTCCAGCCTGAATGAGAAAAAACACATCTCCTATTAGCAGCATTTTTTTTAAGATTGTATTTATTTATTTAACAGAGAGAGAGAGATTGTAAGTAGGCAGAGAGGCAGGCAGAGAGAGAGGGGAAGCAGGCTCCCCACTCAGCAGAGACCCCGATGCAGGTTTTGATCCCAGGACCCTGAGATCATGACCTGAGCCGAAGGCAAAGGTTTAACCCACTGAGCCACCCAGGCGCCCCAGCAGCATTGATTAGAACTGAAAATAATTTATTCTTTAAACTCAGCTAAGGACACCACTAAATCCTGTTAATATTCTTAATTTGTTTAACACATGCTTTCTTTGAAAGAACACAAAGATAAGCTCTGGTCTGGCCTGTTTGGGGAATCATGATCAGTTCTTAATTTAAAATTTAGAAGAGAGAAGCCTTCCCCAACTCTGAAAATTCCCATCATGTGGTTTTCCTCAACCTACCCATTTTACAGAATGACAGGTTAAGGAGAGAAGACGAGTTTGTTCTCTGGGCCACGCTGCCCTAAACACAGGCCAAGGGCATGCCAAGACCCACCCAAGTATTTTTCCCACCCAGGCTGTCTGCCTCCAGTTGTTTAGTTCGGTCTGGTTTGGGTTAGTTTAGTTTCATTTCATTTGGTTTTGTTTTCCTTTGCTTGGCTTTGCTTTACTGTTTTGTTTTGGGAGTAGGGGGCAAAGAGGAATGGTCCAAAAATTACTCAGAAACACCAGCATCTTCAGAATGTATATTGGATGTACAGTGTGCTCCTGAAAATACCATCCTAACACCGATGAAACGATTAGGAGAGCAGTTCACTCCTTTAAAATATTTTTGAGGGTATACTGTGTGTGAGGTATTGTGTGGGGTCCCACGCAGAACCTGGCCCACAGTCCCTGAGTGCTGACACCCTCGCGAGGGAAAGAAGTCAAGCACAACAGCCCAGTGCAAAACAGAGTCGTTCAGAGAAGTCAGTGCTCGAAGAGTCAGAGGAAAAAGAGCGGATAGTAGGACTGCCTGATTTAGCAAGCGAAAATGCAGGACACGGCCAAGGAATTCAACTATAACTGGGCATCAGAAAGATAAAGCCAGCCTTCTCAGAGGAGAGGGGATGTCAGTGAACCAGAACATTAAACAGTGGAAAGATAGGTACAGGGTTCATGGGGGAGGTTAATGGGAAGAAATTTGGGATGGCCCAGCAGGTGGGCTTGGCCGGAGCACCTGTCTCTGTGCGTTTTGACTGCTATGACAGAAGGTGAGTCATATACAACAGGCATCTATTCCTCACTGACCTGGAAGCTGGGCAAGTCCAAGATCGAGGCACCAGCAAATCTGACGTCTGCTGAGTACCTGCCTTTGTGTCGTTGGGGGCCATCTCCTCTCGGGAGCCTCACGTGGTGGAAGAAGACATGCCGGCTTTCCGGGGCTACTCTTATGAGGGCACTAATTCCATTCATGAAGACTCCGCCCTTGACCCCAGCACCTCCCAGAGTCCCCACCTCCTAATGTCATCACGTTGGGAGTTAGGATTTCAACCTGAATATTTGAGGACACAAATATCCAGTCCACAGCATTACCTTGAAGCCGGGGGCAGCGGAGGGAGCACGCTGACTAAATTGTGTGAATCCATCTCAGACAAGAACTTGACTCCTCAAATCCATGCCATAATGTATGAGAAGAGCATCCTGTTAAATGGAAAGACGCTATAGAAGCTTTTGCAAGGCCAGTCCACCCATCTCCCAATTTATAAACATCCATTACACCTTATAAATCAGTGGCGTTTCTTCAAGAAGGATCCGTCTGTGCTGCGGCTTGGACGAGCTCATTTCATGCTCGGAAATTTTTTGAAAAGAACATTTCCATCCCATCTGAACCAAGTCCGATCAAAATGAGAGATGTACCATCACGAGGGTTTGGAAACTGTCAGGGAATCGGCAAATGTGGTCCCGATGACAACATTCCCCACCCCCTCAGGCTTCTCACTGTGGGGTCTTGGCAAAGTCCCATCGCCCCACTGAGGCTAAGTGTCCTCCCAGGGAGCAGGGATGGTATCCGCAGAGGGCCCAGCACAATGCGCCATGCCATGGACACCCCCTAAATGGCAATGTTGGCAGAAGCCTGGCTTCCACCGCCATTCTGATGGTTACATGCCGATTTCTGGGCTACAAAACAGTCATCTGAGCAGTCTTCAATCTCCCTTAAATAAAAGTTTATGAGCTGAGTCCTCCTATGTATCGCCAGTTACTCTTTAACTAAAACCCCATGTGCAGCAGCTGCCCAGCCTGGTTAGCAGGAAGGCAGCCAAGGGCCGGGGCCAAGCCACACCGAGCCTGTGTGTGCCTGCCAAGGCTCAGAGACCCGAGAAGAAGCACTTGGTGGACCTTGGCAGCCGGCCGAGCTCCGCCGCTAGCCTCTGCAGGACAAACTCAGCACATCCACGGTCCTCAATGCTGTCGTGGTGCTTTGACTCAAAAGATCCTTTGATGCGAAAACAGCAGTCTTGTTTTTCTAAGTTGCCCCGAGCCCTGCATTTTCCCTGGTGAGATCAAGCCCTGCCTTTGGCTCCAACCCCAGGCCATTCCCAACAGCCCCTGAGACGCCCTCACTGCCAGCAGCAGGTGGTCCACCTGCCCGCACCTGAAGACCAGAATAAGCCACCCCTAGGGTTAGCACCTGCTCGTGTCACAGGCACCAAAGATACTTTCTGAACCTCATATTGGGCCCTGAAAGGAGAGTCCTTGCGAATTCCAGATGACAACCTGCCAAGTTCCAGGCACGTCCTTCCAGCAGGTGTATCTGGTCCTGGGTAAGCCGCTCTGTTGTTACCCAGCAGCCTGACCTCAAGATGGTACATAATCTCACCCCAGTTCCTCATCCGTTAAATGGGGAGAGTGTGAGGCTGAAATAATTCTGTACGTGTGTACCATCTGGCATTGCTCCCAGCACACAGTCAGCTCTCGGAAAACAGGGACAGGAACGAGAACAAGCATTGATTGTGGGCTTACTATGTGCTGACAATTTTTTGAGGGCTTTGCAAATGTCTGCTCCTTTAATCCCTGCGACAACCCGACAAGGAAACTGTCATTATTATCCTCCATGTTTCCAGTGAGGAAATAGAGACCCTTTAAGGTTCCGTGCCCTACCCAAGTTCATGCACCTCTTACAGGTCAGCGGGGCTCCAGATGCCAGACTGCAGGCCCTGATCACTGCCAACACTGGCCTCTTTATAGTTACTGCTCAGAAAGGTCGTTCCACTGCAGGACAGGGCAGCCTTGGGCTGGGGCAGCTTCAGGGCCCCGAGAACAAGGGTTGTACACAAACCTTATGCCTCTACCGGTGGGTTCCACCCAGACTCCCCTGGCCTGTGCAGCAGGCCACATGGCCCTACATCTTGATTTTCTGGAAGGCATAGTGCCTTCTCTGTTGTCCTGCCTGCATTCCCTTACAGTCCCAAGCCCGCCCCTCCCGGGCCTTGTGACAGGCCAGCTGCCCCACACTCCACAGCATGCATTCAGCTCCAGGGCTCCCCGCCTTCCTGGGACTCAGTCCATCTGGTCCTGCACCATCCCAGCTACTAAGCCTGCTGGTTGTGCTCCCCTTGGTACCCACAGATCACTCCTCAGATGCAATTTCTCAGCATCATTTGCTGAAGTTCTTACCTTGGATCTTCCACATGGTGGGCCTGGCCCCCAGGCCCAGCCTCAAGATGCTCTAGAGAAAGGTCTTGTGAAGTGCCCGTCACCCCGAGACCTCCCCCCCTGTAGGCATCACCGCCCAGTCAAACTGTTCATTGCGTGGCTGTGGGAGCAGGGCGCCAACACACCCACCGGTCCCCCAACAGTGATCCCCAACAGATCCACGGATGCTAGGCCCTCCCACACTGGCCCAGACCAGCTCCCCAGCTAACTCTTTTTTGACACAGAGCTTGAGACCAAAAAGCTTAAAAGCAGCAACTTACCCACATTCTAGTCCCGGGAGAGGCCGTGAAATGCTAACAGTGCTGTGCCTGAATATTTATCCTTCCTTTTTACAGCTCACCCATTAAGAAAGGTCCATGAAATTGACTTTAGATTCCCATTTCTTTGGCATTTATCTGCTTCGCTTTTATTTCCACCCAGGCCAGGAGATAAAATGCAGTGAAAACACAAACTCCTGTGTTAAGAAAAAGGGGCCAAATTACCACTATTCTCCACCAGTTCCATCATCGCAGATGCACTTTCTGGATAAGTCACTTGTCGGTCATTGTAACATGAGCATGACTTGGTTTATCTATCTTTGTAACAAACTCTAGGTGTGAGAGAATGGGACACAAAGCAGGAAACGTGCAATGGAGAAAAGGAGCAAGGGAGAGAGACATTTCAGGAAAGGGCAATGCCTCAAACCCAGCCACTAGGAGCTCCCTGTGCTCCCCCATGCCCTCCAGAGGACACATTTGGTCCCCAACAGTTCACCCGATGCCCCCCTTCCGTACCCTCTCTGAGTCCATTCTTTCCATCTCCCCCACCTCCGCCCAAGTCACCGCTTGCCTAGTGCTGCCATTTCCCCATTAGCTAATCCCCTTCCTTCCCATCTTGTCCCCTATAGCTCAAATTCTAATAGCAGGCAGAGTGTCCATTCAAGATATAAGTCAGGTCAATTCCCATGTTCTGTTTTCAACACTCTAAAAGTTTCTCGTAGTATCCACAATAAAATCAAAGCCCTATTTTGGTTTTTAGACCAATGACCTGATCCCCGCCTTCCTCTCTGTTCCACTCTTCCACCCTCTAACACTGTTCTCCCTGCCTTTCCTCTCAGGGGCCAGCCGAGCTTGATCCAGCCTCAGGGCCTTTGCACTTGCTGCTGCCTCTGTTGAAAATGCTCAGAGCTGACTCCTCCCCACCCTGAGGTTGCAGGCCAGATGTCACTTCCTTGATGACTTTCCAAACACCCTGTCTAAAATAGCCGTGTCCTTGAGGATGTGGAGAAAACAAAGGGCTGGTTGCCCAAGGGAAGAGGATGGGAGGGTGGGCAAAATCAGTGAAGGTGAAGGGGACATGCAAGTTTCCAATTACAAAATGAATAAATCACAGTAGTACAGGCACCGCATAGGGAATTCAGTCAATGATATTTTAATATCACTGAATGGTGACAGACGGTATCCACCTTCACGGTGAGCATAGCCGAAGGCGTAGACTTGTAGAATCACCATGTCACACACAGGAAACTAATGTAACAGTGTGTGTCAACCATACACAAGTAAATAACTAAATGAACGAGTGAACAAATAAATAAACACAATAGCCTCCTCCTTCATTCTGTCTCTGACACTCTGTTACCACCCTCTTTCTATTCTGCAGAGTCCCAGCGAGGCAGTGAAATCACATACTTAGATATTTGCCATGATTACTGTCTGCCTCTCCCATTAGAACATAGGCTCCAGGACAGCTGAGAAGGGGTCCCCCTGGATCCCCTGCGTGCCAGTGCCTAGAGGAGGGCCAGACCTGTAGTTGGTGCTCAGTGAAAATGAATGAGCATGGAGGATGTCTGAGAAGGGCAGGTCTGGCTGGGAATCCCAAAATAGACCAGCACTGCTGGACCCATCGGGTAGACTCATCTGACATTCTTGGGTTCCGTGTGGATGAGTGGATGGGCAAACCAGACCCCATCTCAGTGGGGACCTGTGGTTCCAGCTGCTGGCGTGCTGTCAGGGTTCACCTCAGCCACTGAGAGCCTTGCCTAAGGTCACATCAGGGCTGTCCACATTCCAGGACCAATTGCAGTGACAGGGGAAGACCCAGCCGCGTGCGCTCAAGGAGGCACATCTCCGAACGGCTGTTCCAGCTCCAGCCCTCCCCGCGAGGCTGTGCTCAGGTGCCATCAGGCCTGCACCCCTGCTGCTCAGCACCATGCCAAGGGCAGAGAGCAGGCCCTCGTGCCTAGTGAGAGGGCTGGACAAATCAGCCAGCAGTTACAGTGCAGGGTTACGGTGGCTGGGATGACAGAAGACACACAGCCTTCTGGGGCATGGGACAGAGAGCAGAGGGGAGCCTCTAACCTAGCCCTGAGCTACTTGGCCAGAGAGAGGCACCAGAGAAAAACCTCCCAAAGAAAATGCTGCTTCAGTTCAGTTCTCAGAAGTAGAGTCCAGGGGACCACTGCACGCAGGACATGGTTGCATGGATGCGGGGACACAAAGTCAGGAAGCTGAGAAGGGACTGGGTAGGGAGACCCAGGAGGTGAGGACCCAAGGGAATAGGAGGAGTTGGGGGAAGAGCCAGATGTGAGAGGCGTCCGGAATCCCAGGGCCCCGCACCCCTTGTAAGATCAGAGAAAGCATTCAGCCGCGCAGTCCAGTCCCCACACAGCCCCTTCTGGGTGGCAGGGGGTTAGGGGGGCCTTGAATCTGGGTGCTTCTGTGTCCTCCTGCCTGCGCTGGGCTGTGGGAGGCCGAGGAGACCTGGCCTGGCTGACCTCCAACGGCAGCCGGTTCTGACGGGACCACCCTCTGAGTCTGCTCTGTGTCGCCCACATCACACCACCTGCTCTTTCCAAGTTCACTCATCACGAATGCTCCTCACTTGGTATTTATCACCTAATGAAGGTCTGCAGCCTTTCAAATCCAAGGGCGACCATCTGACTAAAGCCTACCAGCTGCATTTCCATATCCCTGTCAAAGTCACATTATCTACTCTTGACCAGAGCGCCTGGTGACCCTCTCTGTTAATGAAATACCACGGCGATTAAAACCTCCGTCAGGCTTGGCATTTGAAAGTATCAGAGGCTTTTTTAGAGAACACACTTCACAAACTGCCTGGAAAGCTCCATCACTTGGGAGAATTACCTTTTGAACCAGGACTAACTTTTTTTTTTTTTTTAAGAAGGAGAGGGGGGATAAGAGAGTTTCAGGTTTGGTTTTGTGAGTTCACTTCATTGCCTGGCTTTTCATAAAAGCTTTCAGAGTAACTGATATTTTTATTCTGAGAGCATTTCCATCTACATCAGACCACTGGTTCGTTTTTAGCTAATTAAACTTATGAAACGAGGAAGTGGATAAAAGTTCATTCCAGAGGCACAGGCTGCTGGGATTCTGCATGCTAATTGAGCCCGTGCCCCCACAAAGGAGATACACGGCAGGCTGGCTGCTGCGTACCCCACATCACCTCCCGAGCACAGCCTGGGGACATTCGGGAGGGGGCCGCACTGTCAAATCGACCAGGGGAAAATCTCATATTGGGAACATGACACTTCACTGCTTGCCTTCATATTTTGAAATGCCCCCACTCCCCCCCGCCGCACGCCATCTTTTTATTTAATTCTGCCAACAAATGACCCAGCAATGACTAGAGGAACCTTGAACAGGCTGCAATGTGGTGTCTGATTTAAATTGACATTCAGAAGTTCCAGAAGGGAATAGATATTTTTAGAACCACAGCTTTCTATGAAACAAAAGTGTTGTGTGCTTAGTAATAATGGGCATTGTTCAGTAGCTACACTGTGTCAGGTGATATGCAATCTTTATTTCTGTCTCTCAGAAGAACGCTCCAAAGCAATAATTCTTACCCCCTCGGTCTAGAGGAGGAACTGCGATCTTGAAGGGTTAAGAGAGATCCAAGGACACAGAGCAAGTGCACAAATTGAACCTGGGGCTACCAGATTCAAATTCATACTCCGTTGCGGGAGACTTAAAACAGGTACTCTGGACCTGGCTGGGTGAAACCAGTCTCCGGCATAAGAGGACAGGGGTGCCTGTGTGGCTCAGTTGGTTAAGCATCTGCCTTTGGCTCAGATCATGATCTCGGTGTCCTGGGATCAAGCCCCATGTGGGGCTCCCTGCTCAGTGAGGAATCCGCTCTCCTTCTCTCTCTGTAACTGCCCCTACCCTACCACTTGGGTTCTGTCTCTCAAATAAATAAAATCTTTAAAAAAAAAAAAAAAAAAAAACAGAGGAGAGAGAGGCTTGCATTCCAGCCTACCTAGGTGATACTTTTCTCCTTTTTGTTCTATAGTTGAAGTTCTATTGCTACCAACAGTATTTGCTTCTCCTACCCTTGGGTAAGAGTAAGCTAAGGATTGTCTACATATCCATTCCCCTTTACATGCTGCTGCATCTGCCTATTATTTTGATGCTGAGCACAGGAGAGAACACATGCAAACCCCAATGGTATCTTGATGACACAAAATGCGGACCACCAGATCAAACAGTCGAATGCTTTAGAACGGGCTGCTCACTGTCCCACATGCAATAAGACCACCGATGACAAGTATTGGTAACCAAGGTCGTGTTAGCTGTCCCATTTCTCCCAGTAAGCCCTGCAAATAAACGTGCCAGCTTTGCCAAGAAGATTAATGGGGGGACAAAGATAAAATGAGGTTAAACCTTACCAGATATTAAAATATATTCCAAAACTATTTTTTTTAATTTATACTTGTGCAAGAATAGACAAGAATAAATAAAAAGGAAACAGAATAAAGAATGAAGTTACACCTAAATGCATATTTTACAGAGACACCGGGGTGGCTTCGTTGGTCAAGCATCGAACTCTGGATTTCAGCTCAGGCCATGGTCTCGGGGTCATGAGATGGAGCACCGCGTCGGGCTCCATACAGGGCATGAGGGCTGGGTGGGAGCCTGTCTCTCCTTCTCCCTCTACCCCTCCCTCCCTCTCTCTCTTAAAAACAAATGAATATTTTACAGATGGAAATTTAGCAGGCCATAAAGGTAGCATTTCAAATTGTCAAGAAAAATTAATGAATTTATAAAATGGTGATACACACCTGGCCAGCAACTGGCAGAAATATGTAAGCAAATCTACCCCAATTCCTATCAAAAATAAGCTCCAGACAAATCCATTAAAAAGTAAGAAATAAAAACATATAATCACCAGGGAAATGAAGAAATGTATTTGTAATCTTAGAGGAAAGAAAGCCTTTAGTATCATGTCACAAAATTGAGAAACCATAAAGACAATATTGATAAATCTGACCAAATAAATATTTAAAAAGCATCCAAATATAGCCAAAAGACAAGACTGGAACAATATTTATACCTCTTGGCAGATGGGAAGCTGGCTTCCTTAATACATAAAAGTGCTTATATATCAATAAAAACAAGGTGAACCCAATAGGAAAAAAAAGTTGCCAAAACCAACATTTCAGGCAATTCAAAAGAAAATGAAATCGAATTAAACATCACATGTAACAAATGACTCACTCACTCAAAATTAAATAAATGCAAATTACAGCAACATGAATTATCTTCCACTTTTGTCTCTGAGAGCAAATACAACGATCTTATCAAAACCAAAATCTATGTCTCTCCCCCCCGCCCCATTTAAACCTTTTCAAAGGTCTCCCCCTCCTCTTAGGAAAGAATCTGAAGTGGGTCCTGTGAGGTCTGGCCCTGAACCCACCTCTCCTTCTCAATGCTCCCCACCCAGGTTCTCTTTCAGGACCTGTGCCCATGATATAGTCCGTTTCTCTGTGTTGCTCTTTCTCTCTTCTCCTCTCTTCCTTCACCTAATGAGTTTCTATTCATTCCATAGGTTGCAGCGCAGTTGTCCCTTCCTGGGGAAAGTTTGTCCTGGCCACCCAGCCCATCCCCTAATTAGATCAGCCCTCTCTTTTCTCTGCTCTCTTTCATAGCACTTCTAAAAGTGGTAATTTGCATTTTTTATGTGATTATTTAACTAATGTTTGTCTCCCCTTCTGAACTGTAATCTCCACTGAGAAAGGGCTCTGCCATTAACTTTTTCTCTCCACTGTACTCCCACAACCTAACATACATGCTTGGCATATAGTAGATGCTTAATTAATACTTCAAGTGACTGAATCAATGAAAGAATTATTGTCTCCTGTGATCTTCGCAAATATTAAAAAGGTACAAAGAAAACCAGGCATTTTCATACACTACCGTCAAAAAAAATTATTGGAGGCCCGTGAAGGTTGTGCCAAATAGAATGAATGTATCTGTTAGCTATCCTTGCAGATGTGCATGAAGATCTGTGAATGAAGATGCTGCATGCAGCGTGGTTAGTAACTGCAAAAGCCAAGAAACAATACACCTATTCTTCATCAGAGAACGAGTTAGAAAAATGATACATCTACGGAAAGAATACTTGTAGAGAGGCCTGCTGATCCTTATACAGATGTGAGAAAATCCTCAAGGTAGGATAGGAGGCAGCAAAACAAGTTTTGGAATGAGCCAAACAATGTGATCTCATATGTGATTTTTTTTTAAGATTTTATGTATTTTTTGGACAGAGCAGAGAGGCAGGCAGAGAAACAGGAGGAAGCAGGCTCAGAGCAGAGAGCCCGATGCGGGGCTCGATCCCAGGACCCCGGGATCATGACCTGAGCCAAAGGCAGAGGCTTTAACCCACTGAGCCACCCAGGTGCCCCTCATGTGTGATTTTTTTAAGTGACATGATATATATCCTTTTATGTGCATAGTAAATTTCTGGACAAATAAAGCCGTTAATCATGGTAACCTCAGGGGGAGGGGTTAGAGGAAGACAGACTTTGCACTTTACACCTCTCTGGACAATATGAATTTAGCCATAAATATCTATTGCGTTTTTAATAGTACAAACTGGTGCTTTTCAAAAAATCATTGTTTGATAAGGAATCCCCAAACAAGTTCATTAGCATCATGCTACAGAGCCCCCATCTTTTCCAATTATCTTCCTTTCTTGCTCAGTTATCTTAAAAGTCAGAGGTTCTTAACCTGGACCCTCATTTTTCTCTGCTGACTTTGCCCGTTTTCAACAGTATCCGTGACTTTCCAGCACTAATGGAGCTCCAGTTTAGAGGCATGATTTCATAAAGTAAAAATGCCTCTAAGTTTCAAGCCAGAGCTCCAAGGGTGCCTGGGTTTAATAAACGCTCTTTGGCCTGGGTCTTCATACCCCGAGGCTTGCCTGGATCCGGGTCCTCCGCGCAAGTCCCTCCCCAGTTTCGCAGCCCTTGGAATGGGCCGCAGAAGAGTCGTCAATGGAAATAGAAGGACACTTAGCCAGGTCTGAGTGGAGCTGGTTCTTCCCGATACCTCTCTTTAGTGCTTTGAATTAATTTTCCGGTTGAGCTGCCAAAAGCTAGTTACTCCAAAAATAAATATATACCTGAAGTAAAACCAATCTACCTGCAATAACCATATGGAGTCCACCAACACCGCGCTCGGGAGGAGGAAGGAATTCTGTGACAACACACCGTGGTGCTGTAGAGCTTGTTTCCATGACTCCATAAATAATAAAACCACCCCAGACGCTGCCGTAAGTGAGCTATGAAGGATACCTGATGTCCTCCAGTTCTGTCGGTCTTCCACCATCTGCCGGGCTGGTAACACCACCAAAGGGAGCGTTAACACAAGTAAAAGCCTCCTTCAGGTTCTATCTTTCCCCCGTGCTCTTCAAATCGCGTACACTGTTTGGGGAGTGATTTGGCTGTCGCTGTTTAGAATGGCTCCGGGAGCCTGCTTCCCCC
>PISX010017993.1:0-41821 GCA_004024625.1 Mellivora capensis | reverse complement strand
GGCTTCCCAGGGGAATTCTACCAAACATTTAAAGAAGAATTAATTCCTATTCTCCTGAAACTGTTCCAAAAAATAGAAATGGAAGGAAAACTTCCAAACTCATTTTATGAGGCCAGCATCACCTTGATCCCAAAACCAGACAAGGATCCCATCAAAAAAGAGAATTACAGACCAATGTCCTTGATGAACACAGATGCGAAAATTCTCACCAAAATACTGCCCAATAGGATCCAACAGTACATTAAAAGGATTATTCAACAGGACCAAGTGGGATTTATTCCAGGGCTGCAGGGTTGGTTCAACATCCACAAATCAATCAATGTGATACAACACATTAATAAAAGAAAGAACAAGAACCATATGATACTCTCAACAAATGCTGAAAAAGTATTTGACAAAGTACAATATTGCTTCCTGATCAAAACTTTTCAAAGTGTAGGGATAGAGGGCACATACCTCAATATTATCAAAGCCATCTATGAGAAAACCACTGCAAATATCATTCTCAATGGAGAAAAACTGAAAGCTTTGCCGCTAAGGTCAGGAACACGGCAGGGATGTCCATTATCACCACTGCTATTCAACATAGTACTAGAAGTCCTAGCCTCAGCAATCAGACAACAAAAAGAAATTAAAGGCATCCAAATCGGCAAAGAAGAAGTCAAACTCTCACTCTTTGCAGATGATATTATACTATATGTGGAAAACCCAAAAGACTCCACTCCAAAACTGCTAGAACTTGTACAGGAATTTAGTAAAGTGTCAGGATATAAAATCAATGCACAGAAATCAGTTGCATTTCTCTACACCAACAACAAGACAGAAGAAAGAGAAATTAAGGAGTCAATCCCATTTACAAGTGCACCCCAAAGTATAAGATATCTAGGAATACACCTAACCGAAGAGGCTAAGAATCTATACTCAGAAAACTATAAAGTACTCAAGAAAGAAATTGAGGAAGACACAAAGAAATGGAAAAATATTCCATGCTCCTGGATTGGAAGAACAAATATTGTGAAAATGTCTATGCTACCTAAAGCAATCTACACATTTCATGCAATCCCTATCAAAATCCCACCCACTTTTTTCCAAAGAAATGGAACAAATAATCCTAAAATTTATATGGAACCAGAAAAGACCTCGAATAGCCAAAGGAATATTGAAAAAGAAAGCCAAAGTTGGTGGCATCACAATTCTGGACTTCAAGCTCTATTACAAACCTGTCATCATCAAGACAGTATGGTACTGGCACAAAAACAGACACATAGATCAATGGAACAGAATAGAGAGCCCAGAAATAGACCCTCAACTCTATGGTCAACCTATCTTTGATAAAGCAGGAAAGAATGTCCAATGGAAAATAGACAGCCCCTTCAATAAATGGTGTTGGGAAAACTGGACAGCCACTTGCAGAAAAATGAAATTGGACCATTTCCTTACACCACACACAAAAATAGACTCAAAATTGGTGAAGGACCTCAAGTGAGAAAGGAATCCATCAAAATCCTTGAGGAGAACACAGGCAGCAACCTCTTTGACCTCAACCGCAGCAAGGTCTTCCTAGGAACATCGCCAAAGGCAAGGGAAGCAAGGGCAAAAATGAACTATTGGGATTTCATCACGATCAAAAGCTTTTGCGCAGCAAAGGAAACAGTGAACAAAACCAAAAGACAACTGACAGAATGGGAGAAGATATTTGCAAATGACATATCAGATAAAGGGCTAGTGTCCAAAATCTATAAAGAACTTATCAAACTCAACACCCAAAGAACAAATAATCCAATCAAGAAATGGGCAGAGGACATGAACAGACATTTCTGCAAAGAAGCCATCCAGATGGCCAGCAGACACATGAAAAAGTGCTCCACATCACTCGGCATCAGGAAAATACAAAGCAAAACCACAATGAGATACCACCTCACACCAGTCAGAATGGCTAAAATTAACAAGTCAGGAAATGGCAGATGCTGGCGAGGATGTGGAGAAAGGGGAACCCTCCTACACTGTTGGTGGGAATGCAAGCTGATGCAACCACTCTGGAAAACCATGTGGAGATTCCTCAAAAAGTTGAAAATAGAACTACCCTATGACCCAGCAATTGCACTACTGGGTATTTACCCTAAAGATACAAACGTAGTGACCCAAAGGGGCACGTGCACCCGAATGTTTATAGCAGCAATGTCTACAATCGCCAAACTATGGAAAGAACCTAGGTGTCCATCAACAGATGAATGGATAAAGAAGAAGTGGTATATATACACGATGAAATACTATGCAGCCATCAAAAGAAATGAAATCTTGCTATTTGCAATGACGTGGATGGAACTAGAGGGTATCATGCTTAGTGAAATAAGTCAGTCGGAGAAAGACAACTATTATATGATCTCCCTGATATGAGGAAGTAGAGATGCAACATGGGGGGTTTGGGGGGTAGGAGAAGAATAAAAGAAACAAGATGGGATCGGGAGGGAGACAAACCATAAGTGACTCTTAATTTCCCAAAACAAACTGAGGGTTGCCAGGGGGAGTGGGGTCGGGAGAGGGAAGTGGGGTAATGGACATTGGGGAGGGTATGTGCTATGGTGAGTGCTGTGAAGTGTGTAAACCTGGAGATTCACAGACCTGTACCCTTGGGATAAAAATTCATTATATGTTTATTAAAATATTTTAAAAAATTTTAAAAAGCTAGTTGGTAAAGAAAATGAACAATATTTAAGAATTATACCAAAGAAAGAGTGGTTAGGAGGTACTACTCTAGTGTATAGCCCTAATTATGATGATGATGATTAGCCAGTTAACTGCAGAATATCAATTAAACAGACTGGTTTCTCTGCTCTAGATTCTGAGAAGAACAAGGCGAATAACCATAAAGAAAACTCAGATTTGCTAACAAATCTTGGTAGGAAACCTAACCCTCCTTGGGCCCGATGCCAGTAATGAGGAGATAAGGAAGAAAGAGTGAGAGCAAAATGGTAAGAGAATAAAATACAGCCCAGGCCTTCCAGGAGCTCTCATCTTATGGAGGAGGCAGCAGGTAAATGGTTATCATCATAGAAACATTCAGGAGACAAAATGATAATAGTACCATGAATGGTATGTTTCTGTGTGCCAGGCACAGACCTAAGAATTTTGCAGTATAAAGTTGTTTAATCCTCACAACAACTACTATGAGACACATACTACTGCAGAGAATTTACAGCAAAAAACTCTGCCCAGGGAAGTCTGGGGCACTTCAGGGGCACTGAAGGATGAATAGGAGTTCGTCAGTGGTGAGGGTGACAAGCGACATTCCAGGAGACAGGAGTAGCAGGTGCAATGGCAGAGGGAAGGTAGGATGTGCGTGAGGATGAGGAAAGTTCCATGTCGGGGACCTGGCATGCAGGAGTGGGTGGGAGGAAAGAGAATCCTGGGCAAGAGTGGTGGTGGGTTGGGCTGGGCCCCCATTATGAAAAACATGGAAATTAAAGATTTGGGGGAAGGAGGAATGGGGTCTTAAGCGTATTTGGGTTTTAGAAGGCTAGTTCTGGAATTAGGCTAGTTCTGGCTAGTTCAGGAATTCCCCTGTCCCAGGGGGAATGTGGAGACAAGGAGATATAGGCCAATGCTCTTGACAGACTCTAGGCAACATCACAGAAGACAATCACGAAACTATTTATACAGCATTTTGCTAAGGCTTATGAAATATCCAAATGGGAGCCCTATGCAATTGTTTGTGTAACATCTGCAAGAGGCAAAGAAAAACAGAGTCTAGGCAAGCCATCCTTGGGGTCTGATAAAGTTAGAGGAGAGGATTGGAGCCCTTAGTGATAGGACCCACAGGACCTGACAACTGATTGGATGTGATGAGGGGGCAGGGGCGGGGACTCCAGGTGAGGATGGAGGAGGTCAGGCCCATTTCAAGCTCTGGTAAGCAGTGGTGGAAGAAACGGAGGATGAGGAGCCTGAGGTGCTATGATCAGCCTCTGGGTCAGGCCAGCCATCTGCAGATACTCAGGTCCTGAATGATCCTTGTCATCAAATGCGCGGCACACCATGCTAGAGGGAGTATTAGCGTCACGGTTAAGAGTGGGGTCTTCAGAGCCCCATTACCTGGGTTTGAATCCTAGACCTGCTAGTCATTACCCGTGTGGATTTGAGGAAGTGATTTACCTTCTCTGAGCCTCAGTTTACTCATTTGTAAATCAGGGATAATCCTAGTACCTACCTTGTATGGTGGTAGTGAGGATTAAAAGTTAATACACGTAAACGGCTTAGACAGCACCTTAAATAAAGTAAACACTCATCAAAATTCACCGTTGTCATTTTTAGAGAGGAGCTCCCTGGGGCATTTAGAAAAACAGTCAGCGGGGGGACCCCATTGTCCCATGTCAGAAGCATGACTGGGCTGGTCCCACACAGATATGGGAAGCCTCCCTAAGCTCTGGAGAGCAACATAGTCCAGAGCCAATGTGAAAACTGACAGTACAACCTGACAGAGAGGGAGAGAGGAGGAAGAAAGAAACGGACATCTTCACCTTGCTGCCACCTTGGGCTGAGGTGGAACAGAAGCCTCTGGAGCAGAGCCTTGCTGCCGGGACTGCCCCTCCTGAGCCCCTAATATATCAAGTCTGAGGTATGGCAGGCTCAGCTTTTAGAAACGTGATAACTTGTGACATAGAATAAGAGGTTGGAGAAAACCGTAATGTGTACATGCGTCTCACACAGCCAAAGAGATAACATATCATAAATACAGCTGCAGCCCCTGAATGTCTCCCTGATCCACCACCCTCTCTCCCTTCTAGAAACAACCTGCGGTTCAGATTTCCTTCTGTCATTCTTAGGTGTGTCTCTAGACTGGACTCCACTATGCATTTCTAAACAACTGATACTGTTTTGCACATGGCTTCTAGATGCTTAAAAGCTCCCCTAGGAGCTTGTGGCACTCAGTCAGGGCTGAGGGACCAATTTCATGGACTCCTGAGGGGAGCATGGACTCAGGGCTCATCTGGAGGATGTGAGAGAGGACAGGGGAAACAAGGAAACCCCTTCACGTTTTGGAGGGTCTAATGAGCCAAGAGTGAAGCCTGTTTCCAGTCCCTCCCACGAGTTCCCCCAGAACATGGTCAATAGGTCTTTTAAACTTTGACCTTGGTCTCTGGGTGGTCTGGACAGGTGGGCTCACAGAGCAAATGTGATGTTCAGCTGGTCTACAGGCGTTCTCTACTTCTTTCTCCCTTGCCTGCCTCCTCTGTGCTTCCCCAGGCTGGCCCGGTGACACAGATATGACCGATGGGAGAAGGAGTCAGTGGGAGCCTTCTGTGAAGGCTTGTGGTTTCCTGATGAAGTGGGCAGGCCTGGTCATCACCTCCCCCATGCCCCATTTCCTGGTGTAAATTTGGACCTGACAAGAGGGGGGTGACACTCATTTTCCAAGCCTGAGGGAATCTGAGCTGATTTTCCCCTTAGATGCAACAGGCACAGGACCTAGGGACTACAAAACTTGTAGGGGCCACAACAATGTTTGAATTTCTTTTAAAGTCAGGTGGTAAAAATACAGCTTGGCTATATTAATCTTTATATCGATGTGGTCATAAAATACAATTTTTGATATTTTTTTTTCAATGGAGGAAGGAGCCCATGAAGGCAAAAGCATCTAATATCCAGAAAAGTGAGGACCCAGCCCAGGAGGAGGAGAGACTGTGGGAATCTCAGATATACCAGATCTGGTGTCATTTAGCCACAGAATCCACCCCAGCAGCCTACTGCCTCCTTTTATGTGAGACATTAAGCGCCTCTTTGTTAAGCCTCCATAAATCAGGCTCTCTGTTACTCACAGCTAAATTTATGCCCCAAGAGACAGATTTCTTGTAAGGCTAAAGTCCTTTCCTTTCTTCCAAGGATGCTGAACGTACAGAAGTCAGGCCAGTTTTCTGTGCTTCCTGGCATCTCAGTTAGCCAAGACTCCCACCCAGACCCATCACTCCCAAGCACTGAATTAATTTGGGATTTACCTCAAGCAGGGAATTCTGGAGCTTCACATTTAGGGCTGCTTTCTCTTCTTCCAGCTGCTTGATTTCATTTTCTGACTTCTTCTTCACTTCCTCCAACTGTGCTTCTACTTCCTAAATGGTGATTAGAGAGTTATCCACACAAGACATGAACGCATGGACAGCACATGTACATATTCACACCCTGCCTTATCCCAAAGGAGTTCAAAGAAGCTTACAATAAAGGTTGCAGGATACAAAATTAATCTACAGAAGTCCATTGCCTTTCTATCCACTAATAATGAGGCAGAAGGAAGAGAAATTAAGAAAACAATCCCATTTACAATTGCACCAAAAAGAGTAAAATAGCTACGAATAAACTTTACCAAGGAGATGATAGACCTGTACTATGAAAACTATAAAACAATCATGAAAGATATTAAAAAAACCACAAACAAATGGAAAGATAGTTCATTTTCATAAATGGGGAGAACAAATACTGTTATAATGTCCATATTACCCAAAGCAATCTACAAATTTAACGCAACCCCTGTCAAAATACCAATAGCATTTTTTCACAGACCTGGGACAAATAATCCTAATATTTGTATGGAACCATGAAAGACCCTAAAATAGCCAAAGTAATCTTGACAAAGAAGAATAAAACTAGAGGTATCACAATACCACATCTCAAGAGTTACTAAAAAGCTATAATACTCAAGACAGTATGGTACTGACACACAAACACATAGATCAATAGAACAGAACAGAAAGCCCAGAAATAAATCCATGTTTATGTGCCTCTTGACAAAAGAGGCAAGAATATGCAAGGGAGAAAGACTGTCACTTCAACAAACGGTTCTAGGAAAGCTGGGCAGCTATATGCAAAAGAATGAAACTGGACCACTTTCTTACACCATCCACAAAAATAAACCCCAAATAGATTAAATACCTATATGTGAGACCTGAACCATAAAAAGCCTAGGAGAGCAGACAGGCAGTCATTTCTCTGACATCAACCATAACAATGTTTTTCTAGATATGTCTCCTGAGGCAAGGGAAATAAAAGCAAAAATAAACTACTGGGATTACATCAAAATGAAAAGATTCTACATGACAAAGGAAATAAGCAACAAAACTAAAAGACTATCTACTGAGTAGGAGAAGATACTTACAAATGACACATCTAATAGAGGGTTAGTGTTCAAAATTACATATAAAGAACATAGAACTCAGGGTGCCGGGCTGGTTCAGTCATAGAGCATGTTACTCTTAATCTTGGGGTTGTAGGTTCGAGCCCCACATTGGGTGTAAAGATTACTTAGAAATGAAATCTTAAAAAAAAAAAAAAAAGAACATACAACACCAAAAAATAATACATTTTAAAATGAGCAGAAGACTTGAGCAGACATTTCTCCAAAGAAGACATCCAGATGACCTATGCTCAACATCTCTTATCATCAGGGAAATGAAAATCAAAACCACAATGAGATATCACCTCACACCTGTCAGAATGGCTAAAATCAAAAACACAAGAAACAACAAGTGTTGGGGCACCTGGGTGGCTCAGTGGGTTAAAGCCTCTGCCTTCGGCTCAGGTCATGATCTCAGCGTCTTGGGATCAAGCCCCGAATCAGGCTCTCTGCTCAGCAGGGAGCCTGCTTTCTCTTCTCTCTTTCTCTCTGCCTGCCTCTCTGCCTACTTGTGATCTCTGTCAAATAAATAAATAAATAAAAATAATCTTTAAAAAAAAAAAAGAAACAACAAGTGTTGACGAGGACGTAGAGAAAAGTGAAACCTTTGTACTGTTGGTGGCAATCCAAACTGGTGCAGCCTCTGTGAAAAACAGTATGGAGATCCTCAAAAAATTAAAAGTAGAATTACATATGATCTAGTAATTCTACTACTGGATGTTTACCCAAAGAATACAAAAACACCTATTCAAAGAGATACATGCCGCCCTATGTTTACTGCAACATTATTTAAAAGATCTAGATTAAGGAAAGCAGCCTGTGTCCATTGACAGAGGAATGGATAAAGCAGATGTGGTACACACACACACACACACACAGAGGAATATTTCTCAACCATAAAAAAGGAGGAAATCTTTCCATTTGCAGCAATATGGATGGATCTAGAGAATATAATGTTAAGTGAAATAAGTCAGAGTTAGAAAGACAAATACCATATGATTTCACTCATATGTGGAATTTAAGAAAAAAATACACAGAGAAAATAAAAGAGACAAACCAAAAAACAGACTCTTTTTTAAATTAATATATAATGTATTATTTGTTTCAGGGGTACAGGTCTGTAATTCATCAGTCTTACACAATTCACAGTGCCCACCATAGCACAGACCCTCCCCAATGTCCATTACCCAGCTACCATCCCCCTCCCCTCCAGTAACCCTCAGTTTGTTTCCTGAGATTAAGTCTCTTATGGTTTGTCTCCCTCTGATTTCATCTTGCAAAAAACAGACTCCTAACTATAGAGAACAAACAGATGGTTACCAGAGGGGAGGTTGGTGGGGGGAGTGGGTAAACCAAGTAATGGGGATTAAAGAGTACACTTCCGGTGAGCATTAAGTAATACAGAGAACTGCTGAATCACTATATTATACAACTGGAACTAACACAACACTGTATATTAACTACACTGGAATTAAAATTAAAAAAAATGATTGCTTAATTAATTTTAAAAAGTCACTGGAATGAATAAATCCAGAGTCAGCAGCATTTTATAAAAACAATTACTTCATTCCTGGCACTGATATACTTCTGAATCTTAGCTTTTAATATTACTTAAAGGGAATAACTGCAAAATTATTGAATTCTAGTTCCAAGTTAAAAAAAAAAGAAGCCTACAATAATCATAAAATATTTTAAGAAAACACAAATTAGAAATAAACAATGGGGTGCCTGAGTGGCCTGGTTGGTTGGCCATCCAACTTGGTTTCAGCTCAGGTCGTGACCTCAGGGTCGTGAGATGGAGCCCATGTGGGGCTCCATGCTCAGCACAGAGTCCATTTGAGATTCTCTCCCTCCCCCTCTGCCCTTCTCCTCCACTGGTCCTTTCTCTCTTTCTCTCTCAAATAAATAAATAAAATATTTGAGGGAGAGAAAAGAAATACACAAGAAATTCAAAAGAAAACAAATGTTAAGATCATACCCCAAATCTGATATATACTGGCGGGGGGTACAGAGTAGACATCTGGGTTTAAGTTTTACAGTGTCAAATGAGAAAAGAGAATGCTCGTTACTGACATAATTCTCAGTGTTCCAAAAATCAAAAATCCAACTACATTCTCAGATGCAGGGAAATATTAAAATCGGAGTAAAATTTTCCTCTGGTTTTCTCAACAGCTTCCATACTTTAGTCAAAATGATGGGGCTCACAGAGCTGCTTCCTCCATGGTTCCTACCCCAGCTTGACTGCCTCACACAGAAGATCCAGACAGAGGAACATTCTGGGGACGATGTGGATGGCACAGCCTTTTAGCTGTGTGATCTTGAGTACATTTCCTACCCTCTCTGTGACTCACTGTGTTCCTTCCAAGCCTAGCACAGTTCTGGCTGGGTGAGGGATGGATAAATAATGAGTACAACTATTTTTCTGATAGATGCCTACCATTTCCAATCTAGTCTATTTTGGGAGGAATCTTTTATCTGTCTAGAGGATATCTAGAGGAGCAGATGAAATATCCTGTTTCTCTTAGCTGACCTCATAAGTAAGTAACAGCTCATTCATTCAACAAATACTTATTGAGACCTACCCATGTGCCAAGCACTGTTCTCAGAGCTAGAGATAAGAACCGACAAAATATCTACTCACTAGAAGCTTACATTGGCATAAAAGTGGCAGCATAGTCAATAGGCACAACTTAGTAAATGCTATGTTGGATGGTGACAAGTGATGAGGACAAATAACAAAGCAGGAAAGGGGGCTATGGAGGATTGAGGGGGTTGCATTCAGTTCACATAGGTTGGCCAGAGAAATCCTTGGGAGAAAGTGACTCTGGAGTAAAGGCCTGTGTTGTTAAGTAAGGAGGCTAGCCAATGAGATGTCTTGGTGTGCGTACTCCTGGACCTGTGCAGGCCCTGGCATGTTCTAAGGACAGAGAGAAGGGCTCTGTGGTTGGAGTGGAGTGACCAAAGGAGAGGGGTTGGGGGAGGGGCTAGAGGACATGGGGGGAACCACAGGAAGCCTCAGATGTTGGTAAAGACAGACAAGATGAAGGCCAACCAACAGCTGGAAAGTGGAGTGGCACGATTCAGCTTTAATAAGGTCACTTGGCTTCAGTCTCGAGGCCAGGCTGGAGAGGGGGGTTAGGGTGGGGGGGCAGCAGGTGGGCCAGTGAGGAGGCTGCAGCAGTAACCCAGGTGGGAGCTGAAGGAGGCTGGACTGAGGCAGCAGTATGCCTGGTAATATAGTATAGAACCACAGATTCTACAGAGTATAGAACCACAGATGTTTTCTCTATAGAGTATAGAACCACAGGTTCTATAGAGTATAGAACCACAGATGTTTTCTCAGTGTAGACTGTGAAGGCCTACTGTCAAGGACAATACCAAGGTTTCCAAGCTGAGCAGGGATATGACGGTGCACCAGAAGAAGAAGCAGGTTTGCAAACAGTAGGAGGAGCTCATTGGGGATATGTTGAGTTTGAGAGCTCTGTTAGATGTCCAGTGTGCAGCTGGACACATGGGTCTGGAAATCAGGGGAAAGTTCTGGATTACTGGTGTGCGTTTGTGAGTCATCAGCCTACAGAAGGTATTAAGCCATATATTTGAATGAAAAACGCTAGAGAATATAAAGGAAAATAGGAGAGATTCAAGAACAGAGAGCCCTGGGACACTCCTGCATTTCTGAAGTTGAGGTCATAGTATCTGAGCGTTACCTGGGGCTCAGTTCTTCCATGCTGTCAGTGATTACCGACCTTTGCACTGCAAGCAGATGGACCTAGTAATAGCAGCTGACATTTACTGAATGCCTACCTTTTGCCAGGTCCTTTCCACAAACACTCATTCTGATCATTATTGAAAACCCTATCAACTGGGTACTATTGTTGAAGTTCCTTTAGACTAGTGGAACAAAGTAGAGAGCCAAGATATGGACCCTCAACTTTATGGTCAACCAATCTTTAACAAAGCAGGAAAAAATATACAGTGGAAAAAAGACAGTCTCTTCAATAAATGGCACTGGGGAAATTGGGCAGCTATGTGTAGAAGAATGAAACTCAACCATTCTCTTACACCATACACAAAGATAAACTTGAAATGGATAAAAGACCTCAACATGAGGCAGGAATCCATCAGAATCCTAGAGGAGAACACAGGCAGTAACCTCTTCGACATCAGCCACAGCAACTTCTTTCAAGATATGTCTCCAAAGGCAAAGGAAAGAAAAGTGAAAATGAACTTTTGGGACTTCATCAAGATCAAAAGCTTCTGCACAGCAAAGGAAACAGTCAACAATACAAAGAGGCAACCCATGAAATGGGAGAAGATATTCGCAAATGACCGTACAGACAAAGGGCTGATATCCAGGATCTATAAGAACTCCTCAAACTCAACACATACAAAACAGATAATCATGTCAAAAAATGAGCAGAAGACATGAACAGACACTTCTCCAATGAAGACATAAAATGGCTAACAGACACATGAAAATATGTTCATCATCACTAGCCATCAGGGAGATTCAAATCAAAACCACATTGAGATACCACCTTATGCCAGTTCGAATGGCCAAAATTAACAAGACAGTAAACAACATGTGTTAGAAAGGATGTGGAGAAAGGGGAACCCTCTTACACTGTTGGTGGGAATGCAAGTTGGTGTGCAGCCACTTTGGAAAACAGTGTGGAGATTCCTTAAGAAATTAAAAATAGAGCTTCCCTATGATCCCGTAATTACACTACTGGGTATTTACCCCAAAGATACAGATGTAGTGAATAGAAGGGCCATATGTATCCCAATGTTCATAGCATCAATGGCCACAGTCGCCAAACTGTGGAAAGAACCAAGGTGCCCTTCAATGGACGAATGGATAAGGAAGATGTGGTCCATATATCCTATGGAGTATTATGCCTCCATCAGAAAGGATGAAGACTCAACTTTTGTATCAACATGGATGGGACTGGAAGAGATTATGCCGAGTGAAATAAGTCAAGCAGAGAGAGTCAATTATCATATGGTTTCACTTATTTGTGGAGCATAAGGAATAACATGGAGGACATGGGGAGATGGAGAGGAGAAGGGAGTTGGGGGAAATTGGAAGGGGAGAGGAACCATGAGAGACTGTGGACTCTGAGGAACTAACTGAAAGTTTTGGAGGGGAGTGGGGTAGGGGGTTGGGTGAGCCTGGTGGTGGATATTGTGGAGGGCACATATTGCATGGAGCACTGGGGTGGTAAATAAACAATAAATTCTGGAACACTGAAAAGAAATTTAAAAAGATAAATAAAAATTTTTTAAAAAAGAAAGAAAAAAGAAATGAAGCTTAAAGAGGTTAAATGACTTGCCCCAGTTCATGGGCCAGAAGGCGGCGAAGCCAAGATTTGAACTGAGGAAGGCTGACTGCTTGGCTGTATACTTCCTCCCTGCCAACCCAAGGGAACTGTGGTATCCAGTACAAACGCCTGACTGAAAGGTCTTCCCACCTCTGCAACAGCAAAGCTGAGGGAGGTCCCATGGGCAGGCTCCCGATGCTCCCCAAGCCAGGGTGAAGGAGCTGGAAGTCCAGTCTTCAGGAACTGGAGCCTTGTTCTGCTTCCAAGGAGTGATGTGCACTTGAGCTGACATATGGGAATGTGGGGGGCATGGCTTGTGTGATGGGCGATGACTTGGGGTTAAATGGAAACCTGTCGTTCATTCATTCAATCAACTAATATTAACTGAATATCTATTATATGCCAAGTATTGAAGGGACCAGGGATACAGTCACTGTGTGCTGGTAAATGTTAAACAATTGGCTTCCAATCAATCAATCAATCAATCAAACTGATTTGCAGCATTTGTTGACTTTCATGGTATAAGTACACCTACTGTGGCTCACTTCAAGTTACTACCATGATGTTACTGAATACAGAGTTGGGAAAAGATGCGACAAGGGCTTCTCAGGAGTCAGTGCAAGTTGACTCTGACATACCACTGGATGTAATAGTGAACAGCAGCATTCCCCAGGGGGGAAAGCAAGTAGGAAATAGGTGATTACAATGAAATGTAGTGACAGCTATGTTAAGGTAGGATCAGTAAAAACTAGACGAAATGAGATAAGTGAATTTGGGAGTTGGGAGGGAGTGACCCCTCTCAAGGGAGAGAGAGACATTAAGGCCAAGAAGGGAAAGGATATGGAATGAATGGTGACCTAAAAGGCTGGAGGGCAGAACTGAACAGGTGTCTGATGTGGGATGAAGCAAGAGAGACAAATAGGAGTCCAACCACATAGTGTCTTAAAAACCACATGAAGGAATTTGAACTACACCATGAAAATGATAGGGGGCCTTTTGGGAATTTGAAACCAAGGTTGAGTTTTCAGAAGATCCCCCTGGAATGGAGACTGGATTCAAGGCTGTGGGGAGAGGGGACACAGGGAGACCAGTAAGGAGATCATCGCATGGTCCAGCAAGAAATGGTGGGTGACCGGACCAGTGTGCTACCACCAAGGACAGAGGGAACTGGACATATTCCAGGGCCTTCAAAGAAGCTGATGAATGGGTCTGATGACTGATTGAGTGTGACACACAAAGAAGTCCTGTCTGACTCCCAGGTTTCTGACTTGAGCATCTAAAGAGATATTGCTACTGATCACCTGGAGGACACCTGTACATTTTCTATGGGGCCAAGTTCTGTGGGGCTAAGTGGCTGCCCTGGCATCAGTCATATAGAAGAAAAGAGGGATGCAATTAGATTGTAAGGTCACATGAGGTGGACACTTAGCACGGGTATCATTTCTTCAATAAATCTATGATCCCTTTTGCAGGGCTTGGTGTTGGAGAGTTCATTTGTTAAAAACAATATATAAATTATCCTTTTGCCCCAAGAACCATCAGAAACAAAGAAAAATTCTGATTCTTTATTTCATCGATTAGCTTCTTAGTCACTGAAGCTTTTGTTGAATAAAAGTTTTGTTAATCATGCCTTCCGGTGAAGACACTCATTAACTCTGTCAAAACGTGCTCACTGTCATGATAGTGTAGACACCTGGGAGAAAGATTCCTAGCACAAAGCAAGGGCTATTTCTAATTTTACACAGCCTAACTTCCCAGGGTCCTTGTAATCAATCACAGCTTCAGCTGTTGCCTTGACAAATGGACCTAAAGTGAAAAAAAAAATGTCCCCACAGGTAGAAAGAGCTGATTTCATTAGTGATTTCTGGCATTAGGAAGCTTCATTTTAGCTGCAGAATAATGCAGTTTTCTGTCAGAAGAAGAACAGTTTTGGGTCGCCTCGAGAGCACAGATTGGGAAGAAAGCATGACCATATCCAGCTCAGTCTGAAGTGACTCCGAGGATTTCAAAAGGAAATTCGAACACTCTCTTAGCTAAGCAAAGAGAAAAAGCACAACTAGAAGGATATGAACATGAGGGAAGAGGAGACTAGTACTTTCAGATCTAAAAATGGCAGCATCCCGTTCCATACCTGGAACAGGGTTGCATGGTCCATTAATTTACAGAAGTCACAGAGCATTTCCAGAAACTGTTCTTCTGAACTTTCATAGTACTCTGGGAAAAAGCTTTACTGCATCTATTTCACAGGGAAGAAAGCCCATGAGGTAAAAGTAGGACTCATACCTACTTTCTGCTTCTTTGTCCATATTGTCCACAATTACAGGTAATTTAAAAAATAGACACATGGAATTTGAGGCCCATGTTGGGTGTAGAGATCACTTAAATAAATAAACTTTAAAAAAAAAGAGAGAATAAAAAGGCACATGAAAGAGAACAACAAATGAGCAACAACAGAAAATTACCACAGATTTCAATTGGTGCTTTAAAGGAAAACACGTTGGGGCACCTTGGTGGCTCAGCCCATTAAGCACTGGATTTTGTTTTCAGCTCAGGTCATGATCTCATGATCCTGAGATCAAGCCCCACGCTCAGTGTGGAGTCTGCTTGAGATTTTCTCTCCCTCTCCCTTTGCCCCTCCCCTCACTCACACAGTTTCATTCTCTTTTTCTAAAGTAAATAAATACATCTTTAAAAAAAAAAAGAAAAAAACATTCTAACATTTTTTCAAGAAGAAAAATTACTTTTTGAAATCCCTCTGTCTGCTGCTCCCCTTGCTTGTGTGTGCTCTATCAAATAAATAAATAAAAACTCTTAAAAAAATCTATACTCTCAACAGGTGAACATTCTTAATGTCCAGCATCTGATTAAAAATTACTAATGGAGGCTGCAGGGGGCTGAAATGCAGACACTAAGTGGCAGCTCAGAGAACCAGCAAGAAGGACATGAGGAGAGAGCCACCTCACCCCTCCAGCCCTGGTGGCCTGAGGAGCTGGTCTGGAAGGTAGGTAGGATAGGTGCCCGCTCCATGTCTGTGTGAAGCTCCCAGAGGCTAGAAGGCACCTGCCATATGTGACTGTAGGCCTCTGGGAACTAGGGCTTCATGACACCTGACACTTGTGGTCTTTTTGTCCTGAGGCTCCCTCTGCCCCAAGAACTTGTCTCCATTGGGATTCAATGTGTGGTTCACCCAACAACAGAGGAGGTCCACACTGGGTCCAGTGGAGTGTCCTGACCTGCTCACGAGCACACTTTAAGTTGTAGATGCTGAATAAACATTTAGGGATCAATGTGGAGCCCACAGATGAATAGCTTTTGTTCAAATCTTACTCCATACTGGATAGCACTAGATTTAGTTTAAGTGTTTCTTTAAAAGTGACCTGCCCTAAAGAACAATGCATTCATTAGTACAAAATAACGACGGGGCACCAACTAGATTGAGGGGTTCAGTCCCTGTGCACACAAGGTCACTTTCTAAAGGATGGATCACAGTCAAGTGAAGCAATAACAATGGCTTTAAAAGCCTACTGGGACCATTGTGTGAGTTCAGGGGATGGATGGACTGGGCTGGGCAATGGGCTATTTTGTGGGAGAAGACTTTTTCTGTGGGGATTCTCAGGGGGACTACCAGGGGGCCAAGGAGCATAGAGATGGAGAGGAGCACCCTGGGGGAGGTGTCAATCAAAGGAGGAGTTGACACAAAGCCTTTGGAGGCTCCCCAGTGTCGGGTGGAGAAGAATGTGTCTGGGAAACCATAAGTCCACACAAGGCCCGGCAGGACACAATGGATATGCTTAGCCATTGTTCAGGCTCCCAGGTCAGTGTTGGGTGGGGGTGTGGTTGTGGAGAGCAGCAGCCAGGTGTTCAGGCATTCTGAACAGGGAGTTCAGGAGGACAGCCAGGGTGCACAGCCCAGGTGACATGCATTCTGAGAGGAAGGGGTTCAGGAGGACATTTGGGTTTGGGGTATAAGTAGGAGAATGGGGCTACTCGCTGATGGGGACTCAGGGCGAACCTCTCCGTGGATTTGCGCACCACTGTCCCAGAGTGTTTCTTTCATTTTCATTTTTCACAGTGGGAAACATGTCTACAAAGGCTTCTACAAGTGCTGTGCAGCCAAGCTCCCTTCCAGCTGACTGTCCTTCAACAGCTGCAGAACCTGTTTCCTGTGGGTCAGCCCAGGGCATCTCTGCTGCTGCACCCAAGCCACTCCTCCTCCACAGCACCGCACCCCCCATAGTCCAGTCCTCACACTGAGGAGTATGGCATGAACGGGGTGTGCTCATCTTCAGTTTTCTTCTGTGGAACTGAAATGCCTGACTTTGAGAGCATGGTTGAGGCCATCGCTTACATTTCAAAAAAACCCACTTCTGTGCAGGAAAATTTTCAGGATTATTTTTGGCAGAAGAGTTTCCCAAAGATACATTTTCATTAGCTCTGAGTGAATGAACTCCTCCATCTGTGGGGCCAGACATGACAGAGCGTATTGGCAGGCGTTCCGGGTCTAGACTGATTTGGGTTGAAATGCCTGATCCCTGCTTTGGGAAGCATGAGGATACTCCCCTCATTCTGTCTAGCTGGGGGTGACGTGAAAAATCAAATTATTGCAGTAGTTCTGTGTCATCTGGGTTCTTCAGTGGCAGGGGAGAAGCACTGCTAATCTAAGCAGGAGGGAACTTGTCGGGAGGCAGGTACTTGAGGCTCACAGCTGGGTCAGGCCTCAGGATGGTCCTGGGTGGCTTCCTGGAGGAAGGAGCCCTCCTTGAGACCCCTGGTCCTAGAGTCACTGGCAAGAGTCCACATCCCTGAGGGAGTGTCCAGGTGGATGTGGGAGGACCCCAGGCTGACATGGGGGAAGGAGAGACTGAACTTTGGGGTTTCCAGGTGTGCTGACCATCAGGCTTTTCTTCCCCATAACTACACTTTGGTGATAGGAATGAGGGCAGAAGTCATTCCCAAGCAGGAAATTGGGGGGAGTGGGGAGTGGGTAGGGACAGGAACATGTGTC
Source organism: Mellivora capensis (assembly GCA_004024625.1). Taxonomy (NCBI): domain Eukaryota; kingdom Metazoa; phylum Chordata; class Mammalia; order Carnivora; family Mustelidae; genus Mellivora; species Mellivora capensis. The sequence goes on along the minus strand of PISX010017993.1, from coordinate 24,336 downwards.
CCGTCTCATGTCAGTGCAGGGCGCCCCCCCCCCATTGTTAGAGCCAGTCCATCCATCCTCAGGGCTTGAATCTTGGCCTAGGCTCCCTCTGGGGGTTGGGGAGTGGTATTGGGTGGATGAGGCCTAGGTTGACAACACTAGTAAGACAGGGCTACTTTGATATAAGTTTTGAGCAAGTCCAACATCAATACCAACCATCCTAGTAAGCACATCCCTATTGATTTTCACCAGCATCCACTAAATTTCTCACAATGTGCTTAACACACAGAAGCAGACATTTTCTGAAGACTCCCCACTCCCAGAGTTTTGGTCACTACAAAGTTCTCATCCATCCTTAGGAATAAATGCAGCAAACAACATGTTTTCAGTTGTCACGTGCCCTCATTGCTGTCTGCAGGGAAGAATGCCATGATGATGTGACTTTCCACACAGTCTGTCCTCTAATTTCCCAGTCATGTCTGGTCAGGCTGAGTAGTTGTAGTTCTGGCCAGGCTTTGATTTGCTCCTTCTGGTTTGGGCACATAGCTGGGGCTGTACTTGCCAGTCACACTTCTGTAGACCAACCACCCACTGACATACCAGATTTAAGAAGATTCAGAGTATCAACATAATACTCCAAATATCCAAGATATAATTAAGGACAGTCATCATACCAAGGACCAAGAAAATGTCATCTTAAGCAAGTTAGACAATCCAAAGACCCCTAACACTGAGGTGACTCAGGTGTTGGGATTTCCTGATGAATGTTAAAGTAGCCATCATAATAATGCTTCAAGAAGCAATCATAAACATGCTTGAAACAAAAGAAAAATAGTAAGTCTCAGCAAATAACATAAGAAATAAGTTGAAAATTAAGAACTGAAAAAATACGGGGTGCCTGGGTGGCTCGGTCGGTTAAGTGTCTGCCTTCAGCTTAGGTCATGGTCCCAGGGTCCTGGGATTGAGCCCTGCATTGGGCTCCCTATTCAGCAGGAAGCCTGCTTCTCCCTCTCCCACTCCCCTTGCTTGTGTTCCCTCTCTTGCTCTCTCTCTCTGTCAAATAAATAAAATCTTTTAAAAAAAACTGAAAAAATACAATAACTGAAAATTTAAAAACACAGTAAATAGGGTCAATGTAGTATAGTGGAGAGAAGTCTAGAGGACAATCGTAAACTTGAAGACAGAACAATAGAAATTACCTCATCTGAACAACAGAGATAAAATGACCAGAAAAAAAGAAAAAGGAAAAAGAAAAAAGAACAGAACCTGTGAACAATGTAGCAAAAACTCTTAACATTTGTGTGACTGGAATTCAAGAACAAGAAAAGAAAAAGAAGTGGTAGTTAAAAAGCATTTCAAGAAAAAAACTGGGGATGCCTGGGCAGCTCAGTTGGTTAAGCATCTGCCTTCGGCTCAGGTCATGCATGGTCTCAGGGTCCAGGGATTGAATCCCGCATCAGTCTCCTCTCTCAGTGGGGAGCCTGCCTCTCCCTCTGCCTGCTGCTCCCCCTGCTTGTGCTCTCTCTTGCTCTCCCTCTGACAAATAAATAAATAGAATCTTCAAAAAAATGGATGATAATCTCCCAAATTGGCAAAAGATATAAACCTAAAAATTCAAGAAACTGAGCAAAAACTGAATAGGATAAACCTAAAGAAATCCACACACATGTTACAGACTAAATAGTGTCCTTTCCAAATTTCCATCTTGTAGTCCTATACCCTCATGCACTTGGAGGTGGGGCCTCTACAGGTAATTAAGTTGAGCTTAGGTCATGGGGGTGGGACTTTCATGAAGGGGTGAGCATCCTTATAAAAGACACTAGAGAGCTCTTGCCCTCTCTCCATGCACATGCCCAAAGGAGAGGTCATGTGAGCACACAGTGAAAAGGTAGCTGTTTGCAAACTAGGAAGAGGAGCCCGTCACAGAAACTGACCATACTGTCAGCCTGATGATGGACCTCTAGCCACCAGAACTGTGAGAAAATTAATATATATTGTTTAAGTCCATACAGCTTAGTGAGTTCTTAGACGTGGTACTAAAAGCATGATCATAAAAGAAAACACTTGATAAACTGGATTTTATCAAACATAAAAACTTTGAGGTACCTGGTGGTGCAGTTGGTTAAGCATCTGACTCTTGGTTTCAGCTTAGGTCATCATCTCATGGTCATGAGATCGGGCTCTGTGCTCAGCATAGAGTCTACTTGAGATTCTCTCTCTCCTTTTCCTTTTGCCCCTCCCCCCCAATAATAAATCTTTTTTTTTTTTAAGTAAAAACTTTTACCCTATTAAAGATCCTGTTAGGAGGATGAAAAGAGAAGCTACAGAAGAGGACAACATATTTGAAAACCACATATCTGACAAAAATGTGTATCTAGACTATATAAAGATCTCTCAAAACTCAACAGGAAAAAAAACCCCCACAACTATCCAAGTAGAAAATGGGCAAAAGACATGAACAGACATTTCACCAAAAAGAGTATACAGATGGCAAATAAGTACATGAAAAGATATTCAACAGCACTGGCCATTAAGGAAATGCATATGAAAACCTTTATATCACTACCTACCCATTAAGATAGCTTGTTAAAATAAATGGTGAAAACATTAAATACTGGAAAGAATGTGGATCTCTCATTCATTACTAGTGGGAATGTAAATGCTACAGTTGCTCTAGTAAGATAGTTTGATAGGTTCTTCAAAAGCTAAACATAAATACTACAACACAGGAATCATGCTCCTGGACATTTACCCCAGAGAATGAAAAATTAAGTTCACACAAAACACTGTGCACAAATGTTCACTGCAGGTTTATATTTAATAGCCTTAAGACTGGAAACAACCAAAATGTCCCCCAAAGGTGAACAGGTGAACAAACTGTAGTATGTCCATAACATGGAATCCAACTCAGCAATAAAGAAGAAAGAACTATTGAGACACACAACTTGGATGGATCTCAGGGGCCTTATGCTGAGGGAAAACCAAAAGAAACCCAACCACCTTCAAAAGGTCACGCTATAGGATTTTGTTCATGTAACATTCTCAAGAGAACAAAACTCTCAAGATGTAGAACAGATTGGCAGTAGTCACAGGCAGGAATAGTGGGGCCAAAGGTGGGTGCATGAGGGAGATCTTCGTGCTGACAGAGCAGCTCTGCACCTGGGTTGTGCTGTTGCTTATGTGAACGGACACAATACAATGATGGAACCAGACAGGCACATCATGCCCATGTCAGTTTCCTGGTGTTAACACTGTTTTGCAGTGATGTAATATGGTACCAATGGGGTAAAATGGATGATAGGTACCTTAACAGAGGTACCTTTCTGTACTACCTGTAGCTACCTTTGGATCTATAAATCAATCAATCAATCTATCCATCCTAATGCCATACCTGTCAGCATGTCCCAAAATAGCTCCCTAGAGCTAGCCTTTCCACCCTGGCTCTCTGGAGCTCAAGGCTTCCCTGTGGGTCCAGTGACCCCATCCTGTGGGTGCCAGGCAGTGGTGGAGGAGGAAGGAGGGGTCTAGTGCTAGTCTGTGGCTGGACAGGTGCTGGGCTGAGGTAGTCCAGGACCAACAGAGCAGAGAAGGATAGGTGTGGGGCAGAGGCAGCATCCAGAGCGCCCTCCTCCTAGAACTGATGCTCTGCCTTCAGGAAGGAAAAAGCCAGGATAAGGAGCCAGCTCACAGTGAACCCTCCAGCCCTCTTTCCTCCCATCCTCCTCAGGACTTCCATCTGTCCCCATGATCCTGCAGATCCACTCCCCAATCTGCCATTTCCTGCCTCCCACTCACCCCCTGACCTCCACCCCTATCAGAGAGATTATATTTGAAGCTAAAGACTGTAGTCAGAGATACAGAAGGACACTACATCATTCTCAAAGTGTCTATCCCACAAGAAGATCTAAGAACTGTAAATTTTTATTACATAAGCCAGCAGTTAATCAAAATAAAGAGACATACTGATAAGAATACGTTAATTGTAGAGGATCTTAACATGCCACTCTCAGCAACAGATGAATCATCTAAGCAGAAAATCAACAAAGAAACAAGAGCTTTGAAAGACACATTGGACCAGAGGGACCTCATAGATATATACAGAACATTACACCCTAAAACAACAGAATACCCAATCATCTTGACCACACAAGGAACTTTCTCCAGAACAGACAACATACTGGGTCACAAATCATGTCTCACTGATACCAAAAGACCGAGATTATTCCCCGCATATTCTCAGACCACAATGCTTTGAAACTGGAACTCAGTCACAAGAAAAATTTGGAAGAAATTAAAACACTTGGAAGCTAAAGACCATCCTGCTCAAGAATGTTTGGATCAACCAGGAAATCAAAGAAGAACTTAAACAATTCACGGAAACCAATGAGAATGAAGACACATAGGTCCAAAACCTATGGGATACAGCAAAGGCGATCCTGAGAGGTAAATACATAGCCATCCAAGCCCCTCATTCAAAAAAAATAGAAAAACCCCAAATACACAAACTCTCTCTACACCTTAAAGAACTAGGGAATCAACAACAAATTAAGCCCACCCCACACACAAGAAGGGAGATAATTAAGTTCAGAGTAGAGATCAATGAGTTAGAAACCAGAGACACAGTAGAACACATCAACGAAACTAGAAGCTTATTCTTTGAAGGAATTAATAAGATCGATAAACCATGGGCCAGACTAATCCAAAAGAAAAGAAAGGACTCAAATTAATAAACTTATGAATGAAAGGGGAGAGATCACAACTAACACCAAGGAAAAAGAAACAATCATCAGAAATTATTATCAATAGCTATATGCTAATAAGTTAAGCAACCTAGAAGAAATGGATGCATTCCTGGAAACCTATAAACTTCCAAGACTGAAACAGGAAGAAATTAACAACTTGACTAGACCAAAACCAGTAATGAGATTGAAGCAGTGATCAAAAACCTCCCAAAAACCAAGAGTCCGGGAACTGATGGATTCCCTGGGGAGTTCTACCAAACGTTCAAAGAAGAAATAACAACTTATTCTCCTGAAGCTGTTTCAAAAAACAGAAACAGAAGGAAAACTTAAAGACTCTTTCTATGAAGCAAGCATTACCTTGGTCCCCAAACCAAGCAAAGACCCCATCAAAAAGGAGAATTTCAGACCAATAACTCTGATGATTATGGATGCCAAGATTCTCAACAAGATCCTAGCTAATAGAATCCAACATTACATTAAAAAGATTATCCACCATAACCAAGTGGATTTATCCCTGGGATGCAAGGGTGGTTCAACATTTGTAAATCAATCAATGTTATAGAACAAATTAATAAGAGAGGAGAACCACATGGTCTTCTCAATTGATGCAGAAAAAGCATTTGACAAAAGACAGCATCCTTTCCCGATTAAAACTCTTCAGAGTATAGGGACAGAAGGAACATTCCTCAACTTCATAAAATCCATCTCTGAAAAACCCAGAGCAAATATCATTCTCAATGGGGAAATGCTGAGAGCCTTCCCATTGAGATCAGGAACAGGATAAGGATGATCACTCTCACCACTAGTGTTAGACCATATTACTAGAAGTCCTAGCAACAGTAATCAGACAACAAAAGAATTAAAAGGCATTCAAATTCACAAAGAAGTCAAACTCTTTTTCTTTGCAGATGACATCATCCTCTATGTGGAAAACCCACAAATCTCCATCCCCAAATTATTAGAACTCTTACAGCAATTCAGTAATGTGGCAGGATACAAAATCAGTGTATGGAAATCAGTTGCTTTCTTATACACTAACAATGAAACTATAAGAAAGGGAAATTAGAGAACCAATTTCATTTACAATAGCACCAAAACCCATAAGATACTTTGGAATAAACCTAATCAAAGAGGTAAAGGATCTATATTTGAGGAACTACAGAACACTCATGAAAGAAATTGAAGAAGACACAAAAAGATGGAAAAACACTCCATGTTCATGGATCAGAAGAATAAACATTGTTAAAATGTCTATGCTAGTAAGAGCAATCTAAACTTTCAACGCCATCCCAATCAAAATACCATCGGCAGTTTTCAAAGTGCTGGAACAAACAATCCTAAAATTTGTATGGAACCAGAAAGAAGGCTGAATTGCCAAGGAAATGTTGGAAAAGAAAAACAATGCTGGGGGCATCATGTTGCCTGATTTCAAGCTTTATTACAAAGCTGTGATCATCAAGACAGCATGGTACTAGCACAAAAACAGACACATAGACCAGTGGAACAGAGTAGAGAGCCACCCGCGATATGGACCCGCGACTCTATGGTCAACTAATCTTTGACAAAGCAGGAAAAAATATCCAGTGGAAAAAAGTCTCTTCAATAAATGGTGCTGGGAAAATTGGACAGCTATGTACCATTCTCTTACACCATACACGAAGATATACTCAAAATGGATGAAAGACCTCAATGTGAGACAGGAATCCATCAAAATCCTAGAGAAGAACATAGGCAGTAACCTCTTCAACGCTGGCCACAGCAAATTCTTTCAAGACACGTCTCCAAAGGCAAGGGAAAAAAAAGCAAAAATTAACTTTTGGGACTTCATCAAGATCAAAAGCTTCTGCACAGCAAAAGAAACAATAAAACAAAGAGGCAACCCACAGAATGAGAGAAGATATTCACAAATGACACTACAGACAAAGGGCTGATACCCAAGATCGATAAAGAACTTCTCAAACTCAATACCCCAAAAACAAAATGGACAGAAGACACAAACTTCTCTAAAGAAGACATACAAATAGCTAACAGACACATGAAAAATGTTCATCATTAACCATCAGGGAAATTCAAATCAAAACCACATTGAGATACCACCTTACACCAGTTAGAATGACAAAAATTAACAAGGCAAGTAACAACAAATGTTGGAGAGGATGAGGAGAAAAGGGAACCCTCTTACAGTGTTGGTGGGAATGAAAGTTGGTGCCACTTTGGAAAACAGTGTGGAGATTCTTAAAAAAATTAAAAATAGAGCTACCCTATGATCCGGCAATTGCACTACTGGGTATTTACCCCAGAGATACAGATGTAGTGAAAAGAAGGGCCACAGGTACCCCAATGTCCATAGCAGCAATGTCCACAATAGCCAAACTGTAGAAAGAGCCAAGATGCCTTTCAACAGATGAATGGATAAAAAAGATGTGGTCCATACATACAATGGAATATTACTCAGCCATCAGAAGGGATGAATACCCAGCTTTTGCATCAACATGGTTAGGACTGGAGGAGATTATGCTGAGTGAAATAAGTCAAGCAGAGAAAAACAATTATCATATGATTTCACTTACTTGTGGAACATAAGGAATAACACAGAAGTCATTAGGAAAAGGAAGGGAAAAATGAAGGAAGGGAAATTGGAGGGGGAGATGAACTACGAGAGACTCTGGACCCAGAGGAAAAAAAACAGAGTTTTGGAGGGGAAGGGGGTGGGGGGATGATGAGCCTGGTGGTGGGTATTAAGTAGGGCATGTATTGCACGGAGCACTGGGTTTTACACATAAACAATGAATCTAGGAACACTACATCATAAACTAACTATGTACTGTATGGTGACTAACATAACATAATAAAAAAAACACAAAATAATTATTTTTAAATGATTATTTTAAATTATTTAAAGTTCCTATAAATCCTGAAATTCGTGTCACCTCCCACTCCAGGATGTGACCCCCAATCCACTCCAGCTCCTTTTCTTTGCCCTCCTGGGTGGCATGGGTGGGGACATCACCATTTCCATGGGCCAATGCTTCCAGGAAGCCATTAGTGTTGCTGATGAAGCTCTCCTGCTCCCAGACATTGGCCTGCCTCTGACCCCACTGGTTAGCCTATTCTTGTAAGGCCTTCACTCCCCCTCCAGGTGGGAACACCTGTTGTGAGCCTGGAGAAGTTCAGCTGACAATTCTTCCATGCTGCCCTGGGTCTCCTCTGGAACTTCCTCTCAGCCTCCTCTTTGTCTCAGGCCGTGTCCAGGGAGGCCTGGCTCTCAAGCAAGGTGTTCTTTAATTCTTGTGACACCCAGTGATAAAGCAGATTTCTCAATCTTTGGTTTTCTTCTTCACACGTTAAAATCAGATCTTTTAGCTCAAAGACTTTCTGAAAGGGAGATTTATTCATTTCCCTCCTTGTATTAAAATTTCTTTCATAAATTCAGACTTTCTGTTGAACGCTGTCAAAGATTTACTGATGTGTTTCATTTCCAGGGGCAGCTCTTTCCACTTTCTATCTCATTTAAGGCACGGTGTCTTTCGCTCCTTCCAAAGAGAACTTCACAAAAGATGAAGGCCCCTCAAATGATGTGCCACCAGGATACCAGGCTGGAGTTGGTTCCAGGCCAGAGGGCTCAGGGCCATGGCTCACCAGTATGTCTACACAGTGACCTAACATGGGGACTGCAGTCTGAGTGGTTCCAAGCCACTGGTCAGGCCCCAGCATTCAGCCACAACTCAGTGACATTTGGGAGCCAGCCTCCAACAGGGGGAGGAACCTCTACCTTCACAGATAGCCTCTGTCCTGGCTCTTCCCCTGGAAGACATATGTCCCAGGGACTCATTTTCCCTGCGCTAAGCCCTTGGTTAGCCAGGCATCCAAGGGAATCTTTGGCCCTCTGCTGAGTTGGGTGGAATTCCTGGCCTGTTGAGTGCCTGGGTAGGCTCATTCATCTCTCGCTGAGCTGGAGTGGCAGGGCTCCCAGTTGGTCAGATATCCAGGGGACTCTTTTGCCCTGTGGTGAGCTGGGTTGGAGGGTTGGTGTTTGGAGGATTTGTGTTCAGTTGATTTTCCAAGGGACTTGCTTATCCAGTGCTGAGTGGGGTTGGAGAATTGCCTGGGTGTCCCTGGCCCTCATTTATCCTGTGTTGAGCTAGGTCAAAGGTCTCCCAGTCATTTGGATATACAGGAGTTCATTGCCCTGAACTAAGCCAGGTTATAGGGCTTTCATTTGGAAGGCTTCCAAATGGTGGTGTCTAGGAGACTCACCTTGCTCTATGCTGAACTCTGTCAGTGGGCTTGCAAGTGTCTGGGTGGCTAGGGGACTCATTTGCCCTTTGCTGACTGGTAAGAAAGCTTCTGGTCTGCAGTGTCTGGAGAACTCGTTTGCCCTGTGCTGAGCTGGGTGGGATGACTACTGGCTAGAGGGCTCCTAGTCCATCAGATGTCTGGGGAATTCATTTGCCCTATTCTAAGTGGGATCAGAGTACTCTTGGTCCAAGAGCACCCAGTCTGCTGTCTTGGGGACTCTTTGCCCTGTACTAAGTTGATTCAGAGAATTGCCCATCAGAGAAGTGTTCAGGGAATTAGTTTGTTCTGTGCTGAACTGGGTCAGTGGGCTCCTGGTGGACCCAGCATCTGGACGACTCCATAGCCCGTGCTAAGTTGGTTCAGAGAATTCACCCTTAATGAAGGGTCTGGGGGACTTGTTTGCCTTGCACTGATCTGGGTCAGAAAGCTTGTGGTCAGCTGGATGTCCTGGGGATGAGTTCACCCTGTGATGAGCGGTGTTAGGGCTCCTGGTTGGCCTAGTATATCTAGTGGACTCAGTTGTCTGGCTGGCCTGTGCTTTGCGGGGTTGAGGGCTCCCAGCTGGAGAGCTCCTAGTTGGTCTAGTGTCCAGACAACTTGTTTATCTTATGTTGAGCTGGATCAGAGAACTTGTAGTACAAAGAAGTCCAGTGTGCCCACTGTCCTTATGGGACTCCTTAACCCTATGTTGAATTGCTTCAGAGAATGCTCCATTAGCCAGGGGTCCAAGGGACTTAGTTGCCCAATGCTGATCTGGGTCAGTGGATCCTGGTCAGAGGGCTCCTGGCTGGCCCGGGTGGAAGATTCAATTTCCCTGTGCTCTGCTGAGGTGGAGGGCTCCCACCTCACTGGTTGCCCCAGTGTCCAGGTAACTTTTTTTGCACCATGCTGTGCTGAGTCAGAAGGCTTTTGGTACAAGGACACCCAGTAGGATCACTGTCCTGGGGACTCATTAGTCCTATGCTGAGTTGGTTCAGAGAATTCCCCACTGGCCAGGGTTCCAGAGGACTGGCTTGCCTTGAGCTGATATGGGTCAAAGGGCTTGTTATCAGTCAGGTATCCAGGGGATTAGTTTGCTCTGCCAGAACTGGGTTGGTGGGCTCCTGGTGGGCCCAGTGTCTGGGGGAGTCCATTGCCTTGCTAAGTTGGTTCAGAGAGTTCCTCATTGGTGGAAGGTCCAGGGGACTTGATTGCCTTGTGGCTGATCAGGGTCAGTTGGCTCCTGGTTGAAGGACTCCTGGTTTGCCCAGCTGGAAGACTTGATTGCCTTGTGCTCTGCTGAGTTGGAGAGCTCCCAATTATCCCAGTGTCCAGGCAACATTTTTGTGCCATGGTGAGCTGGGTCAGAAGGCTTTTGGTATGAGAGTACCTAATAAGCACACTGTCCTGGGGACTGGATAGCTCTATATTGAGTTGGTTTGGAGAAGTCCCCATTGGCCAGGTATTCAGAGGCCTTGGTGGCCTTGGGCTCACCCTCATCAAAGGGCTGGTCATCAGCCAAGGGTCCAGGGGATTAGTTTGCCCTGTGCTGAACTGGGTTGGTGGGCTCCTGGTGGGCCCAGTGTCTGGGGGACTCCATAGCCCTGTGCTAACTTGGTTCAGGGAATTCCCCATTGGCCCAGGGTCTGGGGTACTGGTTCATCTTGTACTGATGTGAGTCGGAAAACTTGTAGTTGACTGGATATCTGGGGGATTAGTTCATCCTGTGATGAGCTAGGTCACTGGGCTCCTGGTTAACCTGGTGTCTGAGTGGACTTAATTGCCCTGTGTTCTGCTGGGTTGAGGGCTGCCAGTTGGAAGACTCCTGGTGGGCGCACTGTCTAGGCAACTTGTTTACCCTATGGTGAGAATGGGGCCTAGTGGGCCAACTGTCTTGTGGACTTGTTAATCCTAGCTGAGCTGGTTTGGAGAAGTCCCCATCGTCTGGATGTCTAGGGGACTTTGTTGTCTAGTGATGATCTGGGTCAGTGGGCTCCTGGTCAAAGGGCTTGGTTGGCCCAGTCAGAAGTCTCAACTGTCCTGTGCTCTGTTGCTTTAGAGAGCTCCCAGGAGGGCGTCTCTTGGTCAGCCTAGCATCCTGGGGACTTGTTGGCCCCATGCTGAGTTGGTTCAGAGATGTCCCCATTAGCTATATTTCTGGGAGAGTGTCTCACTCTGCTCTGTGGGATTGGTGTGCTCCCACCTCGCCATGTGTCTAGAGGATTAGTTTCTCCTGTGCTGACCCTGGACACAAGGCTCCAGCTCAGCAGAATGTTCAGGGGACTGTCAGGACATGCCACTGACTTCCCTGTGCTGAGTCAGGTTATGATCCCAGAGGACTAGAGGCGCTCTGCCCGACTGGGTGAGGGTCCATCGAACTGTGATGCCCAGAGCCCCCCACCTTTCTGCCAAATGGGACTGAGTAACTGGGTGGTCTGTCCAGCCCTGCAGGGGTGCCTGGGTCCAGGTGGTGCTGAGTGCTGGTATAAGGACTCACGGGAAGTCAGAGGGGCAGAAAAGTATAAGTGTACATGAAGTGGACTGAAAGGTGTGGGCGAGAGGATGGGGCAAGACCAGTTGGAGAGAAGCTGCCATTAGCAGGAACAGAGAACCATGAAGAGTACCCCAGTCACAGCTGCTGGGTACTGGGCTTTTCTAACAGCCACCATTCATCCAATGCCTCCTAAGCATACCACTGCGCCCCAGCCAATCACCAGGGGGCTCTCAGCTTGGTCTTGCTCATGTGGCCAATCACCAGTTGGTTCTCACTGTGGCCAACCTGAGGTCATCACCTGAACTCCATGTTTTTAAAGAAAAATATGCTAACCTGTTTTGAGAAGAAACATTACTATTTGGAATGTATTTATAATTAAGTTGGTGGTGCAGCAGCAAGAGTCAATGAGCAGGAAGTAAAAAATGTCACTTAGAGTCACCATCAGCAATCATAGTAACACCAGTATTAGTCAGTACATGGGGCATTAGACCCCACAAAGGCTCATACTTCAGTAGTAAAGTTAAAGTGGTACCAGAGCAAACGCTACTCTAAACTCATCCTAACAAAGTTTTTAAAAAGTCTAGAAAATGGTATCTTTTAACAATAAAAGAATAAGTCTGGCAAAGATGAAGCTGATTCACAAGTAATTTACCTGCTGGCCCAAACAAAATTCAGCACTCAAGAAAGGGTGCTAACAAAATGCAGTCTTCCAAAGTTAACACTCTTAATGCCCAGCATCCAATATAACATTACTAAATATCCAAAGAAGCAGGAAAATGGGACTCATAACCAGGAGAAGACTCAACCATAGGTGGAAAAAAAGACAAATGACAGATGAGAATGCTAAAAGAGCAATTACAAACATACCCAAGAATTTAAAGGAAAACAAATAGAATGAGGAGAAAAGGGGAGACCATAAAGGAGGATCAAATGGAATTTCGGAGATGAAAAAATAAACCAAATAGGCTTAAAAAATTGCAGGATGCACAAAAAGAAAAAAAGATGAATGAACTTGAAGATACAGAAAGATAAACTTTCCAAACTGAAGCACAGAGAGACAAGGAGACTAAAAATAAATGACCAGAGCCTCAGGGACTTGGAGGACAATATCAGAAGGAGGGGAGGTCCAAGGAGAAAATGGCCTTAAAATTTCCAAACTGGAAAAACAATGTGTTTATAAACCCACAGATCAGGACATTCAATGAACCCCAAGCAGAAAAACATATATACCAAAAAAAAAAAAAATCATACATAGCATACCATAAAGGTGTGGAAACCAGTGACAAAGAGAAACTCAGAAAACAAAAGACTTATTATATGCGGGGGAATAAGAGGGGCTGCCAAGCTTTCGTGAGAAGAAAATGCAACCCAAAAAGTGCTGAATGACATCTTTTACTTTTGAAAGAAAAAAAAACAACTCTGTAAACTTAGTATTCTACATCTTGTAAAAATAAAGGCAAAGTAAAGATATTTTTCAGATATATAAAAACAGAGAGAATTTGCTGTAAGTGGACTTACACCACAAGAAATGTGAAAGGGAATTCTTCAGGCCAAAGCAACAAAGACTCTAGAAATGGGAAATGGGAAAGGATAACTACAAAATTATAATATAAAAATATAAATTATGTAAGAAATATTTCTTTTCTCATTTAAAACTTTTCCCTAAAAAATAACTGGCTTTTCAAAGAAATAGAAAAGCAATGCACTGTTGAATTTGTAACATGTGTGAAGTAAAACATATGACAGCAACTACACAAAGGTCAGGAAGGGATAAATGGAGATGTATTGTTGTAAGGTTTGTACAGTGAAGTGATATATACACGGGATGTAAAATAGTATTTGGTGGCGTTGATAAATTAAAGACACATGTTGTAAATCCTAGAGCAACCACAAGAGCACCCCTCCCAGAGAAAAAAAAAGGAAAAGTGGCTAATAAGTCATTAGTGAAGATTAAAAAAGGAAATATAAGAAATAAATTCAATAAATGAAGAATAGAAAAAGAAGTAAAAAGAGAACAGATGTATCAAAGAGAAAAACAGCAAGATGGCAGACTTAGTGATAATTACATTCCCTGTAAATGGTCTAAAGGGCCCTTAAAAAAGGGGGGGGAAGCACACTCCCACCCCAAACCAGGAGGGGAACACAATTTATTTCTATGTGATTCATTTCCCGTATGGACTCATGCCCCTTGATTAAAGCCACAATGAGGTTTCTACAGTTAGAGTCTGGCTTGGCTAATAGGTTACCAGGGTAACCTGTCCCTCTGGGAGAGCCACTGTTCTTCCCACTGACTGTGGCTCTGGATAGAAAGAGTGTTTAGCTGTTGTCTGAGGATTGGATTTGCGTGACCCCTCGCAGCTCACGGGAGGAGGGAGGAAAATGCTTTGTACACAGCTGCTTCCTGCCCAGCGCAGGGGTGGGAACTGTGGGCTCTGGACTCAGGCTATCAGGTTTTTATACTAGCTCCAGCACTCCCTGTCTGTGTGAGTTGATACATAACATCTTTCAGCCTCTGTTTTCTTATTTTTAAAATACAAACACCTGTTGGAATGCCTGGTGGCTCAGTTGGTTGAGCGGCTGCCTTTGGCTCCAGTCAGGATCCTGGGGTCCTGGGATTGAGCCCCACATATGACTCCCAGCTCAGGAGGGAGTCTGCTTCTCCTTCTCCCTCTGTGCCTCCCCCAGCTCCTGTGTGCTTTCTTGCTCTCTTTCAAATAAATAAATAAAATATTTAAAAACTTTTAAAAAATGAAATATGAACACCCATTTTATAATCCTGTTTGGAAGATTCAATATGTTCCTAAGAATAAAGTGCTTTACAAATTATAGTGAGCACACCCAAAAAATTAAAAATAAGGAAAAAAAAGTATAGTAGGCACTAACCAATATTAACACACATGATGTCACCCTGTGCACACGGTAACTAATCATAGCTACTGTTTATCGAATTTTTACTGGATGCTGTGCATTGAACTAAGAGTTTTTTTTAAAGATTTTATTTATTTATTTGACAGAGAACACAAGTAAGCAGAGAGGCAAGCAGAGAGAGAGAGAGAGAGAGAGAGAGAGAGAGGAGGAGGAAGCAGGCTCCCTGCTAAGCAGAGAGCCCAATGTGGGGCTCGATCCCAAGGCCCTGGGATCATGACCTGAGCTGAAGGCAGAGACTTAACCCACTGAGCCACCCAGGTGCCCCAAGAACTAAGAGTTTTTATATAATACCATAAGGAATCCACAGAACAAGCCCTCAAAGTATTTATCCTTATTTTAGAAAACATGTTTCGGAGAGGTTAAGTCATACAGCTAGTGGATGCATCACGACTTCCTAGACCACAACCAGTTTGGGTCTTTTGTGAGTTCATTTACCCAACACATGCATTTATGGAGTACCCACTACTCCTCACCAGGGCACAACACTGCATTCCTCAGGGCTATATGACCATCTTTCAGCAAAGAGTCAAAGCTGATTACACAGACTCTCGCGTGATAAAGAGGCTGTGTTCATAATATTACTGATTTACACTCCGTTCTTTCCCTAAAACACCACAGATGTTACTTGCTTTTCCCAGCAGACATGTGGAGACGAGGCTCTGCATTCCTTCTCAGCAGAAAGCTGCCCCCTTTGGTGGAAAGTTGGAACAGGACCCACAGGGCAAGAATCTTCTCTCACATTGGCAAGCCACTGATTAATCACCTGTATCTACCTATTATGCCCCAGGCACACACTATACTTTGTGTTTTCACACAGATTACCTCATTTAATACTCACAGCTACTCCAGGAAGTGCTATTAACATCATCTGCTTTATAAATGAGGAACCTCAGTCAAGGCAGCTTTCCCTCTGAGGGGCTGGCGCTCAATAACTCATGGGGCTCCCAACGCTGGAGGGTAGCAGCGCTGAGATTTGGATCCAGGCAGTTGGCTAGGGCCTGAGAGCTTTCTTCATGTCATGCCTGTCTGGTTTTGCTGAGGAGACTTGAATGCCCTCAGTTCAGCGCTCAGAGGATACAATTCTACCTCATGTCAATGACTCTAGCCCCTACCTGCTCACAGCCTTAGGGGTGTCCCCATCTCCTCCAACGACCCTCCACTCCCTTGGTCAGACAAATGACTGAGATGTGCAGACAGCAGGAGCTTAGTAAGTGTCTGAGGAAGGGAAGAAGAAATACAAGAGAAAAAGAGGGAGGTAGAGGAGAGGAGAAAGAATCTGAACGGAGTCTACGGAAGGGGATCCCACCTTCTGCAGCTTCCTCCTCTCGGCCTCCACTGATGAGCGAACAGACTTGATTTCTAGGGTGTGCTTCTTCACCAAGTCTTCCAGTCGCTTCACTAGCTGGTCTTTGAGATGTTTCTTCTCCTCTTCTGTCTGATGTTTGATTTTGCGAAGGTCTTCTTCATATTGTTGCTTCATATATTCCGTCTCAATACTTGCCTCTTTCTTGGTCTATAAATAAGAGAAAGGGCCTTGTAAACCTGCCAGCGTGGGGTGAGGAGCAGGGCATCACCATTTCTCTTTGGGACAGAGTTTACAACATTTACATGCTGGTTTTACCGCTCGTAGCGCCAGGGGCCATAAAGTTCATAGGACTACAGATCTGATATTCGTAACAGCCTTCACTTTATCCACCATCAGCAAAAGGCTCTTTGGAAACATGTACCTATGGTCATGGGATTGGATATTCCAGCCCACTCCAGCGGTGTCTAAAGAATTCTGTTTGTTTTGATTGGGGAACAGATAGTGGGAGTCCTATGCAAGTTTCTGGTTTCCCAGGAACCAGCGAAGTGGGGAGAATTCTGCTATATTCTTAGTCTCCTAATTTCAGGAAGTTAGCTGGAACTTCACACCCACATGTCCACTCCTAAAACCATGGGACCTGCTGGTACCAAGTGGCTCTGTCATAGTTGAGAACTGGCCTCTACCCAAAGCTCATTCCAGCAAAGCCTCCTGTGATGTCTTCATTCACAGGGCTGGGTCAGACACTACCTGTGCCTCTGGGCCTCCTTTGGTGCACGGACACTCCTTGGGGAAGTCTGGCTCCTGCTGAGGATGGAGACTGCGGCCTTCCAGGTCATTCACCTTTCCTAGGACTTCATTCTCTGAAACTAGCTCCGTCTTCATGTCATCTGCAAGTATAAGTTTCAACATCATTTAAAATGCACTTGTGTTCAAGGTCTTCTGCAGTCAGGTACCCATTCTGCTATTCAACTATTCTACCCCCACTCTCCAGTGGACTTCCTGCTCTGTGGCCTTCTAGCCCTCAAGCACAATCACACTTTGATTTGCAGCATCTTGAGTTCAAACAGTTGCCCTGTTCTAGCTTCTTAAACTAATCATCATCAAAATGTTTTGATCATGCTTTCCGTATGTTGAAAAAAACCACTGAGCATGTTCCTGCATATATATACATTCAAAACATTTAAATATAAAAGACAAAAAATAAATATAACTAGAAATGCTCATTGTTTTCTTCCCATATTCTTAGGAGGTATCCCTGCCCCACTTTTGCAAACACTGCACAAACTCCTCCACACACTTCTGGTTCCAATTCAAACCTTTCCTCCTCCACACCTTTCCAGCCCACGGTGACTTCTTTCCAGAATGTTTCATTCCCCTGGTGCCTGGGCCACCGCATGATACCAAAGGGTGCTCCAGATTATAAAGTCACAGTCCCATAAGCTCCCTGGGGGCAGAGCCCATGTTTTGTCTTTTCTATATTTCCTAGTATCAAGCTGATCACACTGTAGTCTTCAAGAACTTGCTGATGAAGGAGTCTCCTTCAGAGGAAGGCACTCTGGAGTCAGATATGCTCAGATACACTTGTTCTATCATGACCCGTGGCCTTGAGCTAGCCACCTACCCTTCCTCAGCCTCGTTTCTTCATCAGCATCATGGGAGACACTGACCACGCCCACTCACAGTACTACTGGGGAGACCCAGTAACATCACTGTGAAATGATGGGAAAAATATGAAGCGTTGCTTCAGCGTGGAGGAGAAGACAGTGCTGAGCCGTTCAAGCACCGGGTGGGTCTGGTAAAGAGGTTTCGGGGGGCAAGGGATCCTGCTACACCATACCTTTTAGCTCTCCACACTGTGGCAGCTCACCTGTGCCCTGCCTGGGTTGAGCTGGCCCACCAGGGGTCAGATGAAACAGCCCGGCCTCGCTCTGCTCCCTCAACAGTCTCAGGGTGCAAGCAGCACCAGCCAACATGGCAGCGGCCCTTCTCTCGGTTAAGAAAAACAAAAAACCCACAAACAAACAAAAAACTCTTACAGTGCCTCTCACCGCTTTTCGGTGCCACGTGACACTCCTGCAGCATCAGTCTGTCTTTGGCAACAGCCAGCTTCTCTCCAAGTTTTTTTGCAGTGGTTTTCAGCTCTGAGTTCTCCTGCCGAGCCTCCTTGAGCTGCACATCCAGGTCCTAAACAGACAGAAAGGGTCTCACTGCCCTGGGGACAGTTCGCAGTGGAGGCGCACAATGTGCACACATCTGAAAGGTAGGTGGGTCAGTGCACAGCAGCCGCTCTTGCCTTTGGGCATGTTATTTAACATTTCGGTCGTGAGGATGAAATGAGATAAAGTGCCTGGGACTGAAAAAGTGCTCAAGGATTACTAAGAATATTAGTTGCTGCAGCTTTCTGACACTGGGCTCTATGAGTGTGTGGGGTTTCTCAGTGGTCTGTCTTGTCGGTGGTCTGGCTCGCCATGAGAGCCACGTCCCCGGATTTCAGGACAGGTAAATTGTTAGGGAATGAGCAGGGCTTTAGAATGAGGCTGGCCTCAGTTAAGAAACTTATGAGCTGTGTGCCTAGCAAGGTTGGTCTTTAAGCCTCTCCATTTCTAGACCGAAATTATTGTCTCTGTAAACTCTAAGTGTCGAAGCTCTCTGAGGTCCGGGACCCAGTCCGGCTTGCCATGTGTCTCCTACCTGTAGCCCCAGGTCTGGCACATAGTAGAAATTCCATAAACATTTGATGACAGAATGTTGTTGAACTCAAGGGAAATAAGTCACTTGGGTGGAAGTCAAGTGCCTTGCATACTGCCAGGCACTACTACACATAGTAGGTGTTAAAATTAGGGACCGTGTTTATGATCCCACTGGAAAGCTAGCAGGAGACCCTGCTTTACCTGTGTCCTCTCCTTTAGCTTCTGGGCGTACTTCTTCAGGTCACTTATCTTGCGGCCTCTGTGCTCCAAATCCCCTTCCAGTTTTCTGACCTGGGCCTGCAGGGCCGACTCCTGGACCTGGAAGTTCTTGCGGAGGTCCGTCTCCTTCTCCTGCCACTGCCACAGGGCCTCGCTCACCGACTGCTGCATGGCCTGCCGGATGGCCTCGGTGTCCCGCTCGTAGGTGGCCTGCAGCTCCTCTGCCTTCCGGGCATAGTCCTTGCTCAGCTGCTGGTTTTCCACGCGAAGCCGCTCTACCTCCAGCAGGACCTCCCGCATCTCGTGGCCGTTGCCTGGCTCTCCCTTGGGGTCTGGGCCCTCCTGGGAAAGCCGGCCCCACTGGGGTGCCTCGTGGCTGGTCAGGTGCCTGAGCCTCTTCTCGTAGTCAGCCTTGAGCTCCAGCATCTCCTTGGAGAGGCTGAGGACCCGCTCGGCGTGCTCAGCCTCCACCCTCAGCTCCCTCTCTTTGGTCTCCAGCCTGCACGTGGCCGACTGCGCCAGCGCCTCCTGCGTCAGCCTCTTCTGCAGTTCCAGCGCGCTCTCCAGGGCCTCGATGCGCTGGAGCAGGGCCTCCTCCTCCACCCGGCCCTGTTCCTGCAGGAGCCTGGCCTTGGTCTCCGCCACGGCACTCTGCAGTTCCTCCTGGTGGGCCTCACGCAGCGCCTCCATGCTGGCCTCCGCCTCATCCTGGCGCGTGTTGAGGGCGTAAATCACCTGCAGGAGAATCCCCGGAGCCGGGTTAGTGTGGAGTGGGAGCGGCTGCGAGGGGCCACGTGACCGGAGCTGCCCCTTCTCCGCGGCCATGACCGGGGCTGGTCCCCACCAGCCGCACCTGAGAAGAGGACGGGTGTGGAAGTGGCTTGTTAGAAATTGTCCCCAGGAGAAACCCGCGAGGAAGCAGGGAAGTGGGACAGGAGCATGGCGGAAGCCAAGTGAGGGACACAGAGGGGATCTGTGGCAGAGATCCCTAGGGGACCTCGGAGTGCCATGGGAATCCAGCAAAGGGCTTAATAACTCCAGTTTAGGGGGGCGGGGTGGGAAGAACACTTTGGAATAAAAAAACAAACAATGCCTCCAAAAAAACCCAACAAAATATCAGAAAATAGAATTCTGCAACATATAAAATGATTATTACCATGATCAAGTGGGATTTGCCCCCAGGGATGTGAAGTTGATTAAACATCTAAAAATCAGTTCATGGAATATACCATACAAACAGAATAAAAGACAAAAGCACAGGATGTGTGGACAGACACAGGAAAAGCATCTGATAAAATACAACACTCCTTTGTGATAGCAACACTAGACAACCTAGAAATATATCCAAGGTGCAAGACTTTCTCCATAACTTCAGGAACAAGATAGGGACACTTTGTTACCCCAGAGAAGAGAATGCAGGAAGGTGGGAGTATGGTGGGGGCGAGCAACCAGCCTGAGCAACAGGTAAATGTTTATTGAAAGGGGGAAAAAAGAAAAAACTACAGGTAGGACAGGCATGGGGAAGAAAATATAGAATTCTATACTGGACAAATTAAACTTGATTGCCTCCTGGGGCATCAGAGCAGACAGAAATTTCTGGAGCTCAGAGGAGGAAGCCTTGCTAGAGATGAAGGGCATACAGACTCAGGATAGCTTTGTTGTTTCTGTTGTTTGCTTGAGGAGAGTCCAGAGTCTGTCTGCATATGCCACCCCCCACCCCACAGGTGCAGGAGGGAAGGAGAAGCTGGGCGGAGGCATAAAGAATGTAGGACAGGAGACTGGAGGAGCTCACCTGGCAGAGGCGAGAAGGTGGCTTCTATGCTGTCAGGAAGGATGGAGGGAAGGCTGTTCACGGACAGTGTGCTGAGCTGGAAGGGAAGTGGGGAGTGTGGGAGGTTTGAGGAGGGACAAGTTGTGAACTAGTTTGGGAGAAGGGAACTGTAAAATACAAGGCAACATTAAAGGCTTTGAATTTGCAATTAGTTCTCTGCTTTGGACTCTCTTCTGCCATGTTTAGCTGAGTGAGTTCAGGGAAATAAAAGAAGAGGGGTAGGTCATCTCAGGCTGGGGTTTTACATGGTGATTGTGGACAGAGGGACAAGGCAGCAGAGGTGTTTTCTAGAGCCAACAATCTGGAAGGAGGGGGCAGGAGTAGGTTTTTGGTGGTGACAAGCTCAAAGGTATGGTGAAAGTGGAGATGAGGGTAAGGTCACTGGATGAGAAGGGGTCAAGAGACTGAGAAATCAAGGGGCTGTGTGGTCCCCACATGGGATGTTGAACTCATTGAAAATGATTGAAGAGGAGCTGGGCTGGTGAAGATGAGCAAGAGTCAGGGGCCAAGTGCTCCCCGTCAGCTCCTTTGGGCACTGAGGTTTAAAACATCCTTCCGAAAAGTCCCCACCACACAGCTTCACACTTACAGACCCTTAACTTTTGTGTGTGTGTGTGTGTGTGTGTGTGTGTGTAATTGTGAAGCAGTGGTTGAAGAAGGCCAAATGGGACCACTAGGGCTGACATCTGTGATGCATTTAATAGCAGTTTACCTCGAGACTGCACTTGAGAAAGAGGAACCTTATATCCATGATGCTGCCGAAAATCTTATTTTCACTGTCTACATGCGATCTAACTATTGATGGGTTGTCTGTCTCCCTCCCTAAAATGAAGGCTCCATGAGAGAGGGGCTCAGTCTTCTTTGTTCAATACTGTTCATCCCCAGTGCCTGGCTCAAGGTGGACCCTCTAATAATATTTCTTAAATGGATGAGTGAATGAAGAAGGAATCAGAGCTCTGTCTTGAATGATGTAGTTGTAAAGGTATCAGATGGGCTTGACATCTTGTGAATTCCTGGGAGAGTAAGCACTGCCTTAAGAACTGTGAATCTAACATTCTCTGATGGCAAGAACAAGGGAAGAAAGACCTCCCTCTCAGGAAGACCAAAGGAAGGAAGGTCTCCCTCCCAGGAAGACCCCCACCCCAATGAAATAAAGCTGTTGTCCCCACAACTCTTCTTTCTCATCATCCTTGCACACGATTTGGCCACCTTTGGTTTCTATGGCTTTTCCTGGCTTGCATCTAAGATTGGATCTAGAGTAAGTGAATGCTGAAACTGGTATCCCACTGGTTGTCATTTGTGTTAATAATAAATACTATTTTTCCAGAGTTTACTATGTGCCTGGCACAAGGCTAGGTGCTACACATGCATTCAGAATCTCAGAAAATCCTCAGAGCAATGTTGCAAAGTTGGTATTGTCCTCCCCATTCTAAGAATGAAAATTTGAGGTTCAGAGAAGTTTAGTAAGTTTTGCAAGGTCACAAGAGATAAGAAACTTTGACTAACTCTAAAGCACATGCTCACAGCATGGTACAACACTGCATCTCACTGTCCCATTCAACCATTTATTCCTTTATGCATTTACTGCACTTCTCAGAAGTGCCAGGTTCTGTGAAGGGCACAGAACATGCTGGTCAATAAGACAACTAAAAGTTGTGACCTCAGAAATGTTTTAATTTAATGGGTGAGTCAGACAAGAATCTGTAAGGTTTCAAAACCTTGTGATAAGTGCTGTGACAGGGATCAGCACCAGTTACTATGGAAACACAGAAGGGGTCTAAAAGGAAAGAAGACTTCCCAGGAAAAGTTAGCCTTTTCCTGGTGACCTGTTCCCTTTTACATGTCAACCTGCATATGGACAAGAACAATATGACTTCTGTGTGCTGTCTCATAGCACTTGGGAGGAAGTTGAGGGCACCATAGGTTCATAATAAGTAGATCATTATGATTCTACACCAGGTCATCAAGGATTTATGCTTTCTTTCCACAGAGTTGCTATAGTAGAGCAGCCACTGAGCAGACATTACATTTCGTAGCCCTCTTGTATCTGCATGAGACCATATGCCTAGTAATTGCCAAAGGAATATAGCCAGAGGTAGTGATGTCATTTGGGGGCCAACATTGGGGTTAAGGTGACAAGGAGGGTTAAGAAAGGGGCATGTATTTTCCACAGTCTCTTTTTCTCATCTGCAAACTTACCAGACAAGACTCAGAGGCTTTAGAAGAAGGTAGAATATAAGATGGAAG
This sequence comes from Mellivora capensis, assembly GCA_004024625.1. Lineage (NCBI taxonomy): Eukaryota > Metazoa > Chordata > Mammalia > Carnivora > Mustelidae > Mellivora > Mellivora capensis. The sequence goes on along the minus strand of PISX010017993.1, from coordinate 1,622 downwards.
GCACCTGGGTCCTTGATGACTGCCTAGAAGGCCATCCACCCATCAGGAACACTGGCACTGATCTTTCTATACACAAGAAATAAACTATTGTGTTGGACCTCTGAAGTCTTGGTAGTTATCTGTTCCAATAGCTACCATTACCCTAGGAAAACTCAGGAGACTCAGCACATAGTCATAGGATTATTATGATTATAGGGAAAGGATACAAAGTAAGCTTGCCGGAAGGAAAAGATGAATAGAGAGAGATCTGGAGGAAACTAGGCTCAAGCTTCCAAGAGTCGTCCCCCAGCAAGTCCTCTCCCAGTACAATCACACAGGACTTGCTGAATTTCCCTATTAAGGAGTTGTAGCAATATTTGTGAACTATTGTTTACCAAATAGCTGTTTAAGGACTCAGCAAGGTTTTTACTGGGGGCTAGTCAAGTAGGCAACACCAAAATTGCAAACCCCCAGTAGGGAAGCAGGGGTTTGCATAAGCAATTTAGGCATAGTGAGTCACTCTTAACAATTTGGGTGGTGGGAACCATCTGAAGATCCAAGTTCCCAGATGCCAACTGAGGGCCACTTTGCAAGTTGACCACTCTAGGCATATGCTGTCTTGGGCCTGCTATGTTAACTCTTTCTGTATACCTAACACCCAACTGACAAAGGTTCTCTTCAGTAGAGTCAAGCTTGCACCATGAGTAAATCTGAACACGAATGAGTTTTTCATGGTGAAGAACATCCTCAAAAAGGCTATTCCATGAAATTTGGCATACTGATTCCATGAAGGATAAAATCAACTACTGGTGTTGGTGGTAATCTGGGAGAATGAGTTCCAACATTCAACTATACCTGAAGAACAGAAAACTTGGTTGAATCACGATGCCACAAAAGCACTCAATAAAGAAAGAACCCAAATGTTCCACCCCTTTGAGTAAAACCACTATCCCCTGGGTTTTCAGGTCTATAACTCTTTCCAGCATTTGCTCATGTGAGTCTTCTCTGTCTTGTGAAAACTTTCCCCACATGCATACCCTTGAACAAGATCAGAGGTAGTGGAGATGGTATCACACTGTGGGTGGACACACAATGAGGGCCCTTTGGCATATGTATATTTATTCATGGTGTCTCACAATTAAAAGTCTCCAAATAATCCCCAGCAAGGGTCTGCTCCAATTATTCTGCTTGGCTGAGATCTGGCTAAAGGGTTCCTGGCTTTCAACAAGTGCCAGACTCACCTCCCTTTCCCTGACACCCTTGCCCAGAAAGGTACTCCAAGGATGCTGTGTGCACAAACAAGAAAGTACATTATGTTATTTTATATTTCATATCATATTATATTCCTCACCTTCTTGTAATACACATACATGTTCATCTAGATCATGATTTTTTTTTTTTTACTTAGCAGTAGATCTTGGAGACTATGTAATTCTGTCATAAAGAGATGCCTCATTTTTATTTTTGGCTGCTTTATATGCTATTGTATGGTTGTGTTATAATTTCTTTTTCTGCTTCTTACTGATAGACATTGAGTTGTTTCTCCACTTTTTTTTTTTAATTTCACTGTTATGAAGCAAATATATTTTCTTTTTCCATTCCTGCCACTAAACTTGAGGTCTGCTCTTTGCTTATGAATGAAA
>PISX010017992.1:0-42069 GCA_004024625.1 Mellivora capensis | reverse complement strand
CAGTGGAAAAAAGACAGTCTCTTCAATAAATGGTGCTGGGAATATTGGACAGCTATATGTAGAAGAATGAAACTCGACCATTCTCTTACACCGTACACAAAGATAAACTCGAAATGGATAAAGGACCTCAATGTGAGACAGGAATCCATCAGAATCCTAGAGGAGAACATAGGCAGTAACCTCTTTGATATCAGCCACATCAACTTCTTTCAAGATATGTCACCAAAGGCAAAGGAAACAAAAGCAAAAATGAACTTTTGGGACTTCATCAAGATCAAAAGCTTCTTCACAGCAAAGGAGACAGTCAACAAAACAAAGAGGCAACCCACGGAATGGGAGAAGATATTTGCAAATGACAGTACAGACAAAAGGCTGATATCCAGGATCTATAAAGAACTTCTCAAACTCAACACACGCAAAACAGATAATCACATCAAAAAATGGGCAGAAGATATGAACAGACACTTCTCTAATGAAGACATACAAATGGCTATCAGACACATGAAAAAATGTTCATCATCACTAACCATCAGGGAGATTCAAATTAAAACCACATTGAGATACCACCTCACGCCAGTTAGAATGGCCAAAATCAGCAAGACAGGAAACAACGTGTGTTGGAGAGGATATGGAGAAAGGGGAACCCTCTTACACTGTTGTTGGGAATGCAAGTTGGTGCGGCCACTCTGGAGAACAGTGTGGAGATTCCTGAAGAAGTTAAAAATAGAGCTTCCCTATGACCCTGCAATTGCACTACTGGGTATTTACCCCAAAGATATAGATGTAGTGAAAAGAAGGGCCATCTGTACCCCAATGTTTATAGCAGCAATGGCCACAGTCACCAAACTGTGGAAAGAACCAAGATGCACTTCCACGGACGAATGGATAAGGAAGATGTGGTCCATATACATTATGGAGTATTATGCCTCCATCAGAAAGGATGAATACCCAACTTTTGTAGCAACATGGACGGGACTGGAAGAGATTATGCTGAGTGAAATAAGTCAAACAGAGAGTCAATTATCATATGGTTTCACTTATTTGTGGAGCAAAACAACATGGAGGACATGGGGAGATGGAGAGGAGAAGGGAGTTGAGGGAAATTGGGGGGAAGATGAACCATGAGAGACTATGGACTCTGAAAAACCACCTGAGGGTTTTGAAGGGGAGGGGCGTGGGAGGTTGGGGGAGCCAGGTGGTGGGTATTATGGAGGGCACACATTGCATGGAGCACTGGGTGTGTTGTAATACTATGAATTCTGTTACGCTGAAAAGAAATGAAATAAAAAAAAATTTAAAAAAAATCCAGTTTTACTCCTCATTTAGTGGGTACGAGTTTTGTGCCTGTTATTTGTCCCAAAGTTTTGATAGTGTATGGCCACGTTTATGCCTTTGTGGTAGGTAGTGATAGTGAACCTTTGTGCTTTTTTAGCTTTTCAATTGCTAAATTATCCTTTGTGGGATAAACCCCTTAAATGGTACCATTGTACCGGTACTGTTCTCATTTTATCACATGCTTTACACTGAGCTAGTAGTTCAGAATATCTTGCTACTTTCCCCTCCCCAAGTTTTCAATCTTGAAGTTTTCACACGAAGTGTTCTGCGAAGAAAGCATGGCTGTTTCCTGTCTGTTTTAACTATAAACTACAGACATTGCAACTGTTTCTTTAATATGGAGATAAATGGAAAGGAGACCCGATATTATGAGAAGATTATCACTGATCCTTCCCACCCCCTGCTTTTTCCGAGTGATTTCAAGGAATTTTTAAATAAGAAAGTCATCTTAACTGATGGCAAGCAGTGATAATTTCTTCCTTCACTGATTTTTTTTTTTTTTTTGGTATTTTTATATTTCAAATACTTAAAAGTTTTCTGAGCTCTGTTTCTGGGACATTGGTTTCTGCTTCTCTTAATTTTCTGTCTGTTTTTGTTAGGGTACTATGTGGTTTGTTGTGGTTTTATAAGATGGTTTAAATATTTAATTGTAGGACATTTTATTGAGAAAAAAATTCCATGTGTCTTTGTATAAGCATATTAGTATTTACAAATCAAAACCACAATGAGATATCACCTTACACCAGTGAGAATGGCAAAAATTAACAAGACAAGAAACAGAAATATTGGCAAGGATATGGAGAAAGGGGAACCCTCTTACACTGTTGGTGGGAATGCAAGCTGGTGCAGCCACTCTGGAAAACAGTATGGAGGTTCCTCAAGACATTAAAAATAGAGCTACCCTATGACCCAGTAATTTCACTACTAGGTATTTACCCCAAAGATACAGATGTGGTGAAAAGAAGGGGCACATGCACCCCAATGTTGATAGCAGCAATGTTCACAACAACCAAATTGTGGAAGGAGCTAAGAATCCCTTCAACAGATGAATGGATAAAGATGTGGTATACACACACGCGCACACACACGCGCACACACATATACACACACAATGGAATATTAGCGGTCAGAAACTATGAATACCCACCATTTGCATCAACATAGATGGAACTGGAGGGGATTATGCTAAGTGAAATAAGTCAATCAGAGATAGACAATTATCATATGGTTTCGCTCATATGTGGAAGATAAGGAATAGTGCAGGGAACCACAGAGGAAGGTAGGGAAAACTGAATGGAAAGAAATCAGAGGGAGGGGAGCCTGGGTGGCTCAGTGGGTTAAGCCTCTGCCTTTGGTTCATGTCATGATCTCAGGGTCCTGTGTTTGAGCCACATGTCGGGCTTTCTGCTCAGCAGGGAGCCTGCTTCCCTCTCTCTCTCTGCCTGCCTCTCTGCTACTTGTGATCTCTCTCTCTCTGTCAAATAAAGTCATTTAAAAAAAGTCCAAGGAAGACAAACAGTGAGAGACTCTGGACTATGGGAAACAAACTGAGGGTTACAGCAGGAGGGGGTGGGGTGGGAGAATGAGGTAACTTGGTGTCGGACATTAAGGAGGGTATGTGTGGTGATGAGCACTGGGTATTAATGCAACTAATGTATCGTTGAACACTACATCAAAAACTAATGATGTACTATATGCTGGCTAATTGAACATAAAAAATTAAATGTTTTTTAGTATATAGTATTTATATATTAACATGTGCAACTATCAAATATAAAGCTTGCAAAGTATTTTATAATATTTAGAGGAAATACATGCAAAAGTTTATATCCCCCTATCCATCCATCTATACAAAGTCCAGGTCTATCAGCTTGGGAAACCATGTAACTTCCCCTAGAATGGGTTTTTCATCTTTAGCATGGTGGAGTTAGAAGAAATTATTTTGTAGCCTTTTTGTACTTCAAGATGTCTGATTTTCCTAGGATTATAGACAAATTCCCAATTGATATTGAGAGTAGACTAAAAGATAAACTCTCAAAACTGAACATACTACATGACAATTTCATTAAAATAGGTTCACTGGAGCTGTGTAATAGAATTAGTCTAGATTTGATATGTTTTATATTTCTTCTAGGAATGAAACCACGTGTTTAAATTGAGCAGTGCAATAATAAATTCGTGGTGAATTTGATTTAAGCAATAGTTGAATTAAATTTTCTCTGCAAAAATACATTACCATTCAATAAAACTTTATGTTGTTATCTAAAGGTAGATGTAAGTTTTATTTTTAGGACAAATATACAGCACATTTCAAGGCTTTGATTTTTTTAGTTTTTTTTTAAATATAAACTTAAAACTGACTAATGGTTTTTGTCCATTACAACTAAAGTATACACAGGAGAGTAACTGATAAACTGTATCCAGGTTATTAATCTATATCAATAATTTGAGGTATGTGTTTGATACACTGTTTCTTCATTTGGCACATGTAACTAGAAATACATTTTAAAAATACATCTAAGAACTACCTTTTACTTTATGATTTGTTCTCATGGAGTAGCTTTTTTTCCTACCAAAATATCCCTTTAATTTCAGATACACCTAATAAGGACTTTTTTTAAAAGATACTATTATTTTTTTTAAGATTATTTATTTATTTGACAGACAGGGATCACAAGTAGGCAGAGAGGCAGGCAGAGAGAGAGGAGGAAGCTGACTCCCTGTGGAGCAGAGAGCCCGATGTGGGGCTTGATCCCAGGACCCTGAGATCATGACCTGAGCCGAAGGCAGAGGCTTTAACCCACTGAGCCACCCAGGTGCCCCTAAAAGATATTATTTATTTGAGAGACAGAGTGAGCAAGAGAGAGTACAGGAGCAGGGGCACAGGGAGAGGGAGAAGCAGATTCCCCAATGAGCAGGGAGCCTGATGTGGAGCTCAATCCCAGGACTCTAGGATCATGTCCTAAGCTGAAGGCAGGTGCTTAAGCAACTAACTGAGCCACTCAGGCGACCCAAGTACTTTTGAAATAGGATGTGCCAAAATACACTTCGTTTGTTCTGCACAATGTATCTTTTATTCTCAGCATTCTTATGTTAATCCTGGTTTAGCAAGCTAGGTTTAAATTTTTGAAACTTATATAGTATTCACAGAGAGCTAAGGATTTGTCTTTATCCACTCAGATTTGTAAAGAGACCTCCTGGGCTCCATAGTCCAATTTACCAGATCTGCTATTATTAAAATCATGGCTACTCAATCTGACTTCTATTTCTATTGCTTTCTTGAAATCATGGTATCTGGGTTTTTCATCTCATTCTGTACTATTCTAATTTCCAGCCTGTTGTCCTTGTCTTCCTGTGCTGTATGTAGAGGTCTCATTAACTCCCTTCCTTTTAGCTGTTTTGTAAGCTACACCAGGGCAGAAACTTTCAGTTTTATTTTCCTCCCCAAGTTAGTCTTGTGCTTGGCATAGGAAAGGTGCTTCCCAAATATTTGTTGACTCAATTAAATGATTGAATGTCTTATGACCTATTTTCAGTTAATACCTGGGTTAACTTCACTTAATTCTAGTTCTAATACATATTCCACATTTGGTCCTGAACTTCATTCCTGACTGCCCGCTGGACAATTCCTCTCGGCTATTACCTCAAACTTAACACATCTGAAACTGTGTCATTTTTTTGTTTGTTCATGCTTTTGTTCATTTTATCACTTTTTTTTTTTTCATTCCGGTGGGTATTACTTATTTTAATTGAAATATAATGTGTTTGATATTTTATTAGTTTTGGATATACAACATAATAACTTGATGTATATATTGTAAAATGATAACTACAATAAGTTTAGTTAACATCCATCACCACATATAGTTAAAAGTTCTCATAACAAGAAAAATAGAGATCTACCCTCTTAGCAACTTTCAGATATACAATACGGTCTTGTTAACTATAGTTACCATGCTGTGCATTATGTCACTGGGGGTTATTTATCTTATAACTCGAAATTGGTACCATCTGTTTTGACTGTCTTCAACCATTTCACTCATTCCCAATCTTCTACCTCTAGTACCCACCAATCTGTTCTGTGTCTGTTTCATATATATATATATATATATATATATATATATATATATATATTTATATTTTTTCATATATCTATAATTTTAGGTTCCACATAAAGTGAGATAATACAGTATTTGTCTTTCTTACTTATTTCACTTGGTGTAATGCTTTCAAGATCCAACTGTGTTGTCCCAAATGGTAGGATTTTTTTTTTTTTTTTAAGATTTTACTTATTTAGTTGACAGAACACAAGCAGGGGGAGCAGCAGGGAGAGGGAGAAGAAGGCTCCTTGCTGAGCAGAGAGCCCAATGTGGGGTTTGATCCCAGGACCCTGGGATCATGACCTGAACTGAAGGCAGATGCTTAACTGACAGAGCCACCAGGTGCCCCACGAATGGCAGAATTTGTTTAATAGCTGCATAATATTCCATTTTATGTAGGTATGTCTACACACACATACCCCCCAATTTTCTTCATCTGTGATGGACACTTAGGTTGTTACCATATCTTGGCTATTGTAGGTAATGCTGCAATAAACATGGGGGCAGATAATATTTTGAGACAATGATTAGTTTCCTTCAGATAAACATCTAGAATTGAAATTGCCAAATCTTATGGTAGTTCAGTTTCTAATTTTTTTGAGGAACTTCCATACTGTTTTCCATAGTGGCTGTACCAACCTGCATTCCTGCAGTACCCAAGGGCTCTCTTTTCTCCCCATCCTCACCAATACTTGTTACCTCTTGTCTTTTGATGATAGCCATCCTAACAAGTATGAAGTGAGATCTCACTGTGGTTTGATTTGTATTTTTCTGATTAGTGATGTTGAGTACTGTATGTACCTGTTGGTCATTCATACATTGTCTTTGGAAAATGTCCGTCTTTGGAAAATGTCCGTTCAGTTCCTCTGCCCATTTTTATGTCAGGTGACTTGTTTGTTTTGTATTGAGTTATATGGGTTCTTTATACATCTTAGATATAAACCTCTTATCAGGCACATGATTTACAAATATTTTTTCCCTTCCATACGTTGCTTTTTCATTTTTTTGATGGTTTCCTTTGCTGTGTAGAACTTCTTAGTTGATGTAGTCCCACTTGATTTTGCTTTTGTTGCCTTGGTTTTTGATGTCAAATCTAAAAAAAATCATCCCCAAGACTGATGTTAAGGGGCTTATCACCTATGTTTTCTTTCAGCTATTGTATGGTTTCAGATCTTACATTCAAATCTTTAATCCACTTTGAGTTAATTTTTGTGTGCGGTGTAAGATAGTGGTCCAGTTTTTCTTTTGCATGTGGGTGTCCAGTTTTCCTAACACCATTTGTTGAGGAAATTGTCCTTTGCCCACTGTATATTCTTGACCCCTCTGTCCTAAATTGACCATATATGCATGGGTTTATTTCTGAGCTCTCTCTGTATCTTTTTTTTTTTAATGCCAATACCATACTGTGTTGATTACTATAGTTTTGTAATATAGTTTTAAATCAGGGATCGTGAGATCTCCAGCTTTGTTCTTCTTTCTCGGGATTGCTTTGGACATCAGGGGTCTTCTGTGGTTCCGTACAAATTTGAGGGTTGCTTATTCTATTTCTGTGAAAAACACCACTGGAATTTTGAGAGCAGTTGCACTGACTCTGTAGATTGATTTGAGTACCATGGACATTCTAAGAATATTCTTCCAATCTACAATCTTCCAGTCTACAAGCATGGAATACCTTTCTGTTTGTGTTGTCTTAAGTTTCTTTCATCAGTGTCTTATGGTTGAATGTGTTTCACTCCTTTGGCTAAATTTATTCCCATATATTTATTCTTCTTGATTCAACTGATAATGGGTTTATTTTCTGTTTCTCCTACTTCATTATTAGTGCATAAAAACACAATTAACTTTTGTATATTGATCTTTGTATCCTGCAACTTTACTGAATTCATTTATTCTAAAAGTTTTTTGGTGGAGTCGTTAGTGTTTTTTTGTTTTGGTTTGGTTTGGTTTTTTGTTTTTGTTTTTTACTATGCAGTATCATGTCATCTGTAAATAGTGACAGTTTTACTTCTTAACAATTTGGATATCTTTTCTTTCTTTCTCTCGTCTGATCACTGTGGCTAAGACGTCCAGTACTGTGTCGGGTAAAAGGGAGAGTGGACATCCTTGCCTTATTCTTGGTCTGAAAGGAAAAGCGTTTAGTTTTTCCACCATTGAGTATGGTATTACCTGTGGGATTTTTTTTATATATGGCTTTTATTATGTTGAGATATGCTCCTCTAAATCACTTTGTGAGTTTTTATCAGGAATGGATATTGTATTTTGTCACATGCTTTTTCTGCATCTGTTGAGATCATATACCACTGCTTTTGGATGGAATACTCTATAAATATCTGGTAGGTCCATCTGATTTAACATGTTTCAATGCCTTTATAGATGGTATCCTTTCTCCCAGTCAATTAGATTTAAAATTGTTAATTTTTGAAATATCTGGTGCCCTTTTATAACTGACAGCAATAGTGGTCAGATCAGTAATCTGAGAGTCAGATTATGGCTAGACTCTTGGTAGTTCATTCTTTTTCAATCTTAGTTTCCTAATCATAAAATTCCTATCACCTTGGACTTGACGATTATGTCAAAGTAAGCATGGAAGTGCTTCATGTGGTATCTGGCACCTGGCAAAAACTCATTGTCCGCCTGCAAGTTGTGATTTCCAGTGAGTCAGGAAAAAATGTGTTATTATTTTTGAGCTATCCTTGTTTCTCATCAGGCTGCTTCTGCCTGGATTGCTACAGTACACTGCTGTGCACTCTAATCCATGCAGGATTCCACCAATAGGCACATTTGGGTCATGTTGTCCTTCTCTCAAGAAGCTGAGATGACTTTGTGTAGCCAACGTGTCAAATCTGTACACTTCAGTTTCACCTGTAAATTTTTGGACAACCTGCTCTTGACCAACATTGCTAGGCTAGACCATTCTGCTGAATTTCCAGTTCCTACCTCAAACTTTGTCTCCTCAGCCTGTCTTTAGTGCCTCATACTCTTCTTTTTTCCCTGTCCTAGTTTTTCCTAACCATCATTTAACGCTTGTTCTCCATGTAGTTTTTGCTGAACCCCTTCTCGTGACCTTGTTCTCCCTGGGTTAATCTGTGAATTTCACTCATTCACTCTCTGCTTGCTGAGACAGACACTAGGCACCTGGATAGACCAATGAACAGAAAGCACAAAGATCTCCACCTCCGTGGCCCTTAGTTTTGTATCAGATTTGATAGGCAATCCTGTCTTGTGGCATCTTTATGTAGTTTGTATTCAGTCATTGAATTCCTATAATATTTTTTCCTTAGATGAATTGTAAATTTCCTGATGGTTGGATATTTTATTTATTAAAGATTTATTAAGAGCACACGTGTGAGGGAGGGGAGAAAGAGGTAGAGGAAGAGCGATTCTCAAGGAGATGCCCTTCTGAGCATGGACTCCAAGACCCTGAGATCACGACCTGAGCCAAAATCAAGAGTCAGACCCTTAACCGACTGAGCTGCCTAGGTGCTCCAATAGTTGGATATTTTAAAGCTTTTAATATTTTCTTTAATGTCTTATCTGATATTTAACACAGAGGAGGTTAATTTTTGGAGGGTTGTATTCATGGTTTGAATCATGGTTTAAAATCTAAGTATTACTTGCAGTATATTTGAAATAAGAGATTTGTACATAAAAAGATTTGTACATCTTTGTTTTAGATACATGTTCTTTTTTAAGAACTGTAACTACACAGGCAGATTGCTTATAGTAATCAAGGTTTTTCCTGGTAAAAAAGTTGATTGTGTGGGACGCCTGGGTGGCTCAGTGGGTTAAAGCCTCTGCCTTCAGCTCAGGTCATGATCTCAGGGTCCTGGGATCGAGCCCCACATCGGGCTCTCTGCTCAGCAGGGAGCCTGCTTCCCCCTCTCTCTCTGCCTGCCTCTCTGCCTACTTGTGATATTTCTCTCTGTCAAATAAATAAATAAAATCTTTAAAAAAAAAAGTTGATTGTGGGTGAATGCCATACTTCTACCTGTGGTAAGTAGGACACAGTTGATGTCACTTGAACTTAAATGGAAGTCTTTTTTTCATCTTTTTTGTGCAAACACTCTACCCCTTACCTCTCTACCCCCCTTTTAATGTGATAGCTGAGTCAACATTTTTTTAAAAAGTATTTTGAAGCTTTTTTTTTATTTGACAGAGACACAGCAAGAGCGGAAACACAAGCAGGGGGAATGGGAGAGGGAATAACAGTCTACCCGCTGAGCAGGGAGCCCAATGCAGGGCTCCATCCCAGAATCCTGGATCACTACCGGAGCCGGAGGCAGACACTTTAATGACTGAGCCACCCAGGTGCCCCATCTGAATCAATATTTGAAAAAAAAGTAATTTAAATCAACAGGCAGTTCAGTCTTTATAGCTTTTGTTACTCTGAGAAATTATAGAAGTAATTGACGACTGTTATTTGCTTGGTTCTGAAGCAAATAATTGCTTCTCTGACCTTGCAGACTAGGTTAAATGCTCCCCTCACACTGATCTAGACTTCAATAGCCTGGTTTTGTTATTCTTCCTGTCATTGTAATTACTTGTATAGTATCTGTCTTCTACTCTAAACTACAAGCTCTATGAGGTCAGGGACCCTTTCTATTTTCTGTTGACCCTCAGGACCTCAGGGCACAGAACATAATCACCTAACATACAACGCATTAAATTTGACACTCCTTTAATAAGCCAAGACACATTGCATTCCTGTAGATGTTAGGGACTGAGCAAGGCTCTGGGTTTGTACTGGAGAGCAAAACACAGCCCTTGTCTTCAGGGTACTCATCAACTAGCATAATGTGCTAAGTTCAGTTCTTACTTACTTAACATTTGTATACTGCCTAGAGTGTCCACATTTTTTTTTTCTTTGAACTTAAACCTCAAAATAGCTCTATGAAGAAGTACTGTTTCCCTTTATAGGTGAGTGAACTGGGAAACAGATCCAGTAACTTAGGTTCACATAGGGTTGGAACCTGCCTCTGTCTGATCTTCAGGTGCTTTTCCTTTAGTGTGTGCTGCTCCAGCCTGGTAAACCACGTGGCCGTGAGAGTCACACGTGGTTTAATATTACTGTTATTAATATTATTAATATTATTTATTATTAATAATCAGAAATTACATCGGATTCTTCTGACTCATGTGTTTTGGGGTTTGCATGAAAAAATGGGGCAAGGAATTAAGATCTGGAAGTAAGCCTGCTGCTGACCGAGGTTTTGCATCTCATTGAACTTTTTCTGGTCTGTCTCTGCCTTTTTTTCCCTTTGAGACTCTTATTAGTGGCAATATTTTATGTGGTGATTTTTTAAAAGATTTTATTTATTTATTTGAGAGAGAGAGCATGAAAGGGGAGAAGGTCAGAGGGAGAAGCAGACTCCCCATGGAGCTGGGAGCCTGATATGGGACTCAATCCCAGGACTTCGGGATCATGACCTGAGCCGATGGCAGTCACTTAACCAACTGAGCCACCCAGGCACCCATGTGGTGATATTTTTGTGTGACTTTCAGAACTATCTAGTCTTCATTTTAGGCTTACTGGGTGAGTTTAAAAAACTTCTATTGAGGGGCGCCTGGGTGGCTCGGTGGGTTAAGCCTCAGCCTTCAACTCAGGTCATGATCTCAGGGTCCTGGGATCAGGCCCTGCATCAGGGCTCTCTGCTCAGCAGGGAGCCTGCTTCCCCCCTTTTCTCTGCCTTCCTGTCTGCCTACTTGTCATCTCTGTCAAGTAAATAAATAAAATCTTTTTTTAAAAATTTTATTTATTTTATTTGACAGATAGAGATCACAACTAGTCAGAGAGGCAGGCAGAGAGAGAGAGAGAGGAGGAAGCAGGCTCCCTGCCTAGCAGAGAGCCCGATGTAGGACTCGATTCCAGGATCCCGGGATCATGACCAGAGCAGAAGGCAGAGGCTTTAACCCTGGGCACCTGGTAACTGAGCTACCCAGGTGCCCTGTAAATAAATAAAAATCTTAAAAAAAAAAAAAAAATCTTCTGTTGGTACTTGGGTCTCCCATAGTTGGAGAATTTCTGCCTTTTTACCACTTACTTTTAAGACCCTCTCTAATCAGACCCCCACAGATACAGTCTTACCTTTTTACTGTGTTAGGCTCCCTCTCCCAGCTGAAAAGTGTTTCATAAACTTTTTGTCAATTACAATTAAAAACCCTTCCCTTCTTTGAGTTTTTGAAGTCCTCCCTGTAAGTCTGGCCCCTTAAACCAGTGCTGGCCTCTATGCCTCACTGTTATTCCATGTGTACTGTTTTTTGTTTTTTTTTTCTCTAGTGAGGTTTTTTATTTTTGGAGCCCAAAGAGCAAATCCTGTTTTTCTTTTGTCTCCTACAGTGTCTACCAGAGTGCTGGGCATATGACCGTGCCTACTAATAAGTAAGCACTCAAATGTTGGTTGAAGTAACTTTAATTATAGAGTTTATACTTTCTAATTATATCTGAAAGCCTCAGTACTTTGCAAACATTAGGGCAAGCTGGAGAAAGATGGCTGGAGGAGACGGTCTTTTCTGTTGAAACAAGGACAAATCCTGTTAGCTTTGTGTATAAAGGGTTACAAAGCAGTTCATGCTCATTATTAGCTCATTTAATCATCACAGTAATTTTATGGGGAAGATATCATTTAATCCTCACTGGGGGTGGTGGTGATAGCTTTAGGACTCAAATAATTTGCCTGTGTAGCAGGTGGCTGGAGTTGGGATGCAAAGCCAGCTTGCATGACTCCAGTATACACAGGGGGAACAGGAGTGACCCGGCTGCAAGCTCCAGAAGGCAGGGCCCAGAATGTTTATTGGACACCACTGTTGCAAGATAAAACTGAGGTTCTGGTGTCAGCAGCCCTTTGAATCCTTCTAAGCATGCACTTCTGATTAGCCTGGCTCTGCTCATGCAATTAGGTTTTTCTCCTGCTGCTAGAATAGCTAGCTGGCTAATTGGTAAAGAAATTCTATATTTTTCCTCCTCCATCCCCTTCCTCCTCTAAGTCAGTATCTTCTTTGTGTATGTGCATAAATAGACATTATACTCCAGATTGTGTAAAACAATCTGGAGTCTTAAAAATTATAGAGGAAATAAACCCTAGTTTTGATGATTATAAATTTTTTTAAACATTTTATTTATTTGACAGAGATCACAAGTAGGCAGAGAGGCAGATGGGGGGCGGGGCCGGGGGGGGGAGAACTAGGCTCCCTGCTGAGCAGAGAACCTGAAGTGGGGCATGATCCCAGGACCCTGAGATCATGACCTGAGCTGAAGGCAGTGGCTTAACCCACTGAGCCACCCAGGCACCCCGTGATTGTAAATTTTTGTTAGTACTTCCTTTATTCTGCCATGGTTGAGGGTTACTGTGTTTAGGTTGGTGGATAACTGTGTTGATAGCGTTGTGCTAGAAAACTCACATGTCTTTATTCTGAGAATGAGACATCTTCAGTGCATTCATACAGTACTCGAATGGTAAAAAGCCCTCATCTTTGGAATGTACTCTTGGAAATGTATGAATACCTTTAAGGGCAAATGCATTTTCTTTCTCTCTGTTGGTTGTCTATCTCTGGGTCTCTCTCCCTTTTTCTTTCCTTTCCTTTTTCTTCCTTTCCCTTATGAATTGAATTCTTGCTGAAGAAGAGGAAAAACTTTTCTCTAGTTAACTTATTATAACTTGTAGCATTTAAGACTTCTATTGCCTCAGTGAATAACAGTGAAATTTAATTTTTGAATTAAAAAAAACTTAATTAAAATTTAGAATTTTTAAAAATTTAATTGTTCTATTGTCTGGGCACAAGGAAATGCCAAAGGGCCATGAAACTGAGCAGTTCACACTGAAGCTGACTGCATCTTCCGTATCAGCATTTTATGTCTGGCCTTCTGAGATTCTCTAGGGGAACATTAGCTTGTGAAATTCATCTCAAATGTTTCCTTTGCTTTTGATTTGTACAATCAGATGTCAAGCATTTTAAAAATTATTAAAATTGAAAAACATTAAAAATAGACATTGAGGGGCACCTGGGTGGCTCCAGTGGGTTAAGCCTCTGCCTTGGGCTCAGGTCATGATCTCAGGGTTCTGGGATCAAGCCACAGGTCAGGCTCTCTGTTCAGCAGGGAGCCTTCTTCCCCCTCTCTCTGCCTGCCTCTCTGCCTACTTGTGATCTCTCTCTCTCTCTCTGTCAAATAAATAAATAAAATCTTAAAAAAATAGGCATTGATTGCTGTAGACAGCATGAACTCCACAAAAAGTCTTATGTTTGTGTTCTTGATGGGTTATAATCTATCGTGTTTTAAAAAAACCTACAAGAACAGAATTCGTAATAGGTTTGCTTAGTGGTAAACATTAGATTGCACTCCTCATTTTAGCCCCAGAGAGAATTAAACAAGAAAACCTTAATTGACTTGCTTGATTCTAAGTATAATGCCACTGTACCAAGTGGTTTGGGTGCTTTGGAAAGTGTGGCTGAGGTTTTTCATGTAAGCTAGAGACAAGTAGTCAAGACCACCTTTTTCACAAAGGAGTTTGACTTAAGTTCCTGGGGGTTAACCAAGTTTGCAATTGCTGAGCATGAACTTGGCGCTTAGGAAGGGACCCTTTGGTATCTGTTTAGGTGTGGATCCAGATATCTAGTCCTTGCCCTGGAGGAGCTAGTAGATATTTTAGAAAGATGAAATTTTAACATAGTAAGAAAAATAGATCATAAGTCTGTGGTGCTTAATGTTAGTGAGGTGAGACCAGACCGGGAGAAAGTAGTTGAGGTGGAACATTCAGGAAAACTGGCTGGGAAGATGGTTCCCAGGCAGGAGCACTTAATTGTTCTTTCTGTAGTTTGTGCCAGCAGGCCAGAGTCCTGTTTGTTCTCTACACATGCCTCTTAATGTTCTTGGGATTTTATTTCCCAAGACCCACTGAAAAATCAGGGATAAGCTCTTGAGTTCCTGGTATGTTGGGAGAAAAAAAATTTCATTGATATGAATTATTATATATTAGTCACTGTCTGCCCTTGGTGGTATTGTCTTATGTATTTTTAAAACCTCAGATTGTTTGCCAGGAATCGAAACTTTCAAAAGCAATCGTTTTACTTATTTATGTTTTTAATTGCATCTCTTTTGAAAACATCAGTCTGTCCTTGAGGTTATTTCTGTGTCAAATGATTTTTAGGAAACATGTGCTTTTTTAGAAAATAATAGTTTTAGGTATATTTTTGGTGTGTTCCACAAATTTCGTAAAGCTTTCACTCTTCATAGGAAAATAATGAAAACAAAACAAAGTCCTTGGCAGTTGTCTTCTTGTAAAGTCCCAAATTGTTGAGTCCCTGTCCGGCTGCCTCATCTTACTACCGTATCATGGCATTTGAGATTTCTTAACATACACATTTGCCTAAACTAGTGCTGTTTGTGGTAAATTTATAGCATTTGCTTCTAAATTGAGGAACAGAGGAATCTAAAGGACTTGTCCAGTTGTATATGCTAAACTTGCTAAGTGTTGAAGCTCAGGCTGATAAAAGATTTTATTTGATCCCTTCCTTGACATTAGACTCAGTTGGTTGACCGTTTATCATGGCACTTGTTCCATTCTCACTTGGCCAATCTAACAGTTAATTCTCACCTGGAAAATAATAGGGCCACTTTTCTTGTGCTAGCAGCTACCTCTGTGGTGGCCTGCTATTCTTAGATTCTTGTAATAGAACATCTTCTTTTCAAAATATGAGGAAGCCGAATGTACCCTGAAATTATTGGATTTACATTTTATTTATTGCAATCATTTTCAAGATTTAAAACTATTTAAGCAGTTTTCAGAGAAGTTAATACCACTGGTATAATATGTTCAGAATCTGTTTGCCCGAATTAGTGTTCCTGGGAGGCATGGCATTTTTATTCTATTAGAAATTTCTACCTGGACGCCTGGGTGGCTCAGTTGGTTAAGCAGCTGCCTTCGGCTCAGGTCATGATCCCAGCGTCCTGGGATCGAGTCCCACATCGGGCTCCTTGCTCGGCAGGGAGCCTGCTTCTCCCTCTGCCTCTGCCTGCCACTGTGTCTGCCTGTGCTCGCTCTCTCTCTCTCTCTCCTTCTCTCTCTGACAGATAAATAAATAAAATCTTTAAAAAAAAAAAAGAAATTTCTACCTAGGTGATCCACTGTAATCTAGAGGTTTCTTCCCCCTGCCCCCAGGTTGAACTCTTTTTTCTTTTGTCTGGAAGTTACTTACATTAAGCGTAAGTGTTATATGTAGCTCACAGGAAAGATAAAACAAACTAAGGAATATAATCCACAGAGATATTAATGTTAATCGGACTACTGGTAACTTTTGTCCAATTTATACTTTTTATTTAAAAAAATTTTTTTTTAATTTTTAAACTTTTGTTTATTTGACAGACACAGAGAGAGAGGGAACACGAACAGAGGCAGAGGGCAAGGGAGAAGCAGAGTTCCCACTGAGCAGAGAGGCTGATGCGGGCGGGGCTTGATCTCAGGGCCCTGGGATCATGATCTTAGCTGAAGGCAGATGCTTAATGGCTGAGCCACCCAGGGGCCCCTTTTTTCAAAGTTTTATATGCTTAGCTCATAATTCCTTTTATAATCAGAAAAATCTGTTAAAAGCCTCTAACTATAATGGATTCTGATAAATTCTACTTATGTGTGTTACTGTTGTGTTAGAGAATTGGGGAGAAGAAGAGCATCTGCTTTATTTTCAGGACAATAAGCAGTTGAACGATGTGTTTGGTGGTGTGGAATAGTCTGAATCTGCCTAACAATTTCATGGTACTCGAGCCCTACTCTTGAAAAGCTGAAATGCTAAAACTGTCAAACTTGAGATGCAAACCTTATATTCTTTAGTATTGCATTTGTTTAAATTTATTGTGATTAAAGACAATATACTGAATTGATTTTGTTTGTTTGTTTGTTTTCTCCAGCATCAGGGTCAGTACTCTGTGACCTTCAGTCATTGTCCTGCTTTTTGCTTGCTGTCAGATGTCACTGCAGCAGTACTAATCTGGAGCTTTTAGTTCTGTAGCTTAGAGAAAACACATGGAATATAACATTCTATGTAGATTTACTAAGTTCTGACGGTGGTGTGAACACTTCCTTCTTAATGTGAAATGTGTATGGTTGCCTTCCTCAGGATCCGGGAGAGGGAGCTTTGTGATTTATGCCCCTTTAAGTGTTTCAGTAACTAACGATCCAGGGAGGATATTTATTTAGTTTTGTTTTTTTTTCTTAACTGTATATGCAAAGACTTAGACTGGGTGTAGGTAAGGCTTTGGATCTGAATTCCATTAACACCACTTAATGGCTGTGTAATCTTGGGCATTCCACTTAGTCTCTGCAAGCTCTTTTCATCATCTATGAAATGGGGATGATCATGCTTTCATCATGGAGTTGTGCATATTACATCATCTGTGTAATGTGCTTAGCATAGTCCCTACACATAGTAATTGATCAGTAAATGTTATCAATAGTAATAATTGTGGATTTAATTATTTGGGTCTTGATTAATGCCTGCCAATTCTTACTTTCATTGTTCAAATAATCCTCAATTGATTTGGAACATGAAGCTTATCAAGCTTGAAATTTGAAGACTGTTTATGGAATACTTACTGTATATATTTTTTCCACTGATGGGAAAGATTGCTCACCCTCCTGTAAAGAAGTTATAATCAGACAATGTCTATACATGACAAAGGGGCTTGGGTACTTTGTCGCATTATGACTTTGAAAGGAATGGTTGCAAACCACCTAGAAGAGTTGTTAAGTTAAAACTATGGTCTGTGATTGTATAGTCTTGATAATCTGTTTAAAGCAGCAAGAAAAGTGAGATTACACCATGACTTTTCAGGAAATTCTCCATTTTTAAATAAAAATTTCAGTGAATTTCCATACTTCACTATATGTTATGGAAATGGAATTTGTCACTAATTTGTCCCTCTTGGATTAATATGGGCCCAACAGGTTATGTAATTTCTTTGATAATGGAAATATTAAGGGCCAAAAAAAATCATGACTAATTTTTTTTCTAGTCTCTTTCTACCATTATTTAACTTCTGTTGCATTTAAAATCTTTTAGTGGAATTAGGAAACAATAGCTGTTATAGTCTGTTGATGGAAATGTTCTTATAATGTATTATTTATGTGACACCTGCCTTTGGAGTAGTTGAAAGCGGATGTGAAGCATTACTCAATTACTTATTTTTTTGTTAACCATTTGGAGAATAGTTTTCTTGTGTTAGATGTCCTTGGACAGGCTCTTTTGGCTAAGTCTTGGAAATCAAAGTGAACAGGATAATACAACCATTCTGAAAAAATTTTTTAAGGTGTTGCTCGGTGAAAAGTTAGTAAAAATAACTGCAATATATGAATTAGTCTGAAAAGTAATTGTTTTGATAGCAAGTGATTTCTTTTAGCCCTTATTAGTGATACAGGCTTGTGAAAGCTTTTTCCTGATTTCTCTTAACAGTGTGCCGTGCATAATTTAAACTCTGAAAGTGGCTGGAGTCATTTATACAAATATCAGTTGTCATATTTGTGTATAGCAAGTATTTATTTTGCTGAGGTATGTAGGGAAATTCCTCCTTATACTAAATAATTTCAGGGTATTTTTTTAGGTGGGTAGAGGGGGAGTCTCCCAGTTGGAGTACATTAACAAAGGCAGCCCATGTTCCTTAATAAGCCAGATGAAACAAGCAAGAAAAAAAAGGTCATTTATAAATCTTACCTATTAGAAATGATTGTTTCCTTTTTGGATAAAAGTGGGAAGCAGAAATCACTGTTTTAGCAGGGGGAGGTTTAATGTAAGGACTTTACAGGGAGTGAAAATTGACAATAACTGATACTAATTTGAGGAATTTGAGAATTGCTGGAATCACAGGAAGTTGCCCCCTATGGCTCAGCCACGTGCAACCCAAAAGTGGATGATGGTTAGCTAGGAGCATTATCCAGAAGCCACACATGTCAGTCTAATATGTGTCCCTACTTCTACCCGCTACTGTTGGAGTAGTTTATGGCTGCTTATATCCAGCCTTTTACTTTTCACAGGAGTACCTCTTATCAACAGCCTAACCCAAAACCTCCTGACAAGGAAGCTGGGAAATGGAGCTTCCAAAGTAATATATACACTAATATCCATCCATGTATCCCCCTGGATAGGATTTGTTATAAAAGAGTAAAGAGGGATTTTAAATATAATGTTGCTTTCAAATTTGGCTATAATGAACACACTGAAGTTAAGATTTGGCCATAATTCTCTACAATTACTATGTATATTTGGGGATCCCTGTAGAGTAAGAAGAGTTTAACTGAGAAAATGTTTTCAAATGTAATTAAACTCTCATGATGCTAATTTAAATAATTATCATTACATACCATAACATTTATGACATTTAAGGTAAAAATTTATTAACTTGAATTTGGAAATTTTCTTTTAATAATTTTGGGACACTCCGCAGCCTCCCAGGACTGCGATTTTCTATAGGCCCCATGCACATCTCACTGGCCCTGGTCATTGTGTCCCTGGTTCCTAACAGCATGACCCTCTCTGTATTTCAAGGGCGAAGATAGGGAGTGGGATATGGTGGTTAAGAGTAAAATTAAATGGAAGAGAGCTATGAAGTTAAAAGATTATGCTCTAAAACTTTATAGTCTTATTAATCTATTTCAAGCAGCAATGAAAATGAAACTGCAAATCAGATAGCGAAGTTTCAGATCTCAGCGTCGTTCTTTTTTTTTTTTTTTTAAAGATTTCATTTATTTATTTGACAGACAGAGATCACAAGTAGGCAGAGAGGCAGGCAGAGAGAGAGGGGGAAGCAGGCTCCCTGCTGAGCAGAGAGCCCGATGTGGGGCTCGATCCCAGGACTCTGGGATCATGACCTGAGCCAAAGGCAGAGGCTTTAACCCACTGAGCCACCCAGGCGCCCTCAGCGTTGTTCTTAAAGCTACATGATCTTGGGCCAGTTGATTAGTTCCCTTATCTGCAAAATAAGAAAAATACGATCTTCCTCATAATTACTATGAATATCTATTAGGCGATACCTTAGGTGATTCAACATAAAGCACATAGTGAGCTCGCAGCGAAGGTCAACTAAGTAGGTAGAGGTGTGATTTCTAACTTGTGCTCACTGCATTTGTTGGGGTGCATTCTGTACACTGCATTGTGCTGGACCAAGGAAGTGGGTCCAGTTTTGCCCTTTTGCTGCCCTGGAGGGATGGGGATGGACAGAAACTCCAGGAGAGACTGTCTAGTGTGGGAATCTCTAGTTGGTTGGATGATAATGATAGATTTCCTTTTTATGAACTGCATTTGAAGTAGGAATTCACAAAAGTGTTTTACAAATGTTAATTATATAGAGAGAATGCCGGTATCTTCTAACAGTGAATTTTCTTGGTTCCCTGAGAACTATACCAACATTTTTACCTCATGCCTTTGATGAAATGATGGAGTCCTGAAGCTGTGTGTGTGTGTGTGTGTGTGTGTGAGAGAGAGAGAGAGAGCGCGCGCGAGCGAGAGACAGATGAGAGGGTATTGCTACCATCATAGCCTGCTGTTTGCTAATTTGAGTGCTAGGAAAGGAAAAGGTATGTATAAGCTGTCAAGGGGAAGATATTTTAGGTGAGGAAAGAAATCACATAATATCCTTGAGTAGTAAAGTTAATACTGGTATAAAAACTAATAGTGCTTCTCTGTCCTAGCAATAGAATAAGAAAAATTATTTTTTAATTGCAGCTAAATTGATTTAAGCTTCAAACTAGGAAATGGTTAAAGTTGACTGTCAGTAGTGAACTCGGATATTTCAGATGGTATTTGGTTTAAATGGCATTAACCATAAAATAAGCAGGTGTTAGTTTTGAATAGGCTTGCCCAGAAGTAGAAAGTAGTGGTGATTGTTGCCTTTATTTTTTTTCAATTATTTTTTAAAGATTTAGAGAGAATGGGGTCTCTGGCTTGTCATGTGGGCTTTGTTAAGTAAATCAGATTTTGCACAAATAAGAAGCCTTAAATGCATATCTCCTGTGTTTTGTTAAAGTGATATGTAGGATGTTTGTCATTTAAATAGCAGTTTTAAATTCTTTTTTTTTTTTTTTTTAATTTATTTATTTGTCAGACAGAGAGGGAGAGAGAGCGAGTGAGCACAGGCAGACAGAGTGGCAGGCAGAGGCAGAGGGAGAAGCAGGCTCCCCGACGAGCAAGGAGCCCGTTGTGGGACTCGATCCTAGGATGCTGGGATCATGACCTGAGCAGAAGGCAGCCGCTTAACCAACTGAGCCACCCAGGCATCCCGCAGTTTTAAATTCTGATTACAGTAATTCTTATGTAATAATCACAGGCTCTCCTCAGGAGTGTAGTGAGAAGTACTTTCAAGCAGTTATCATTGACTACACACCACATCACATCCTTGGATCTTTCCATGTCTCTGCCATTCTGTCTTCCTTCTTTGCTTTTGGGTCATTAGGGACGAATTCATTAAGGGTCCTGAGCCAGGTACTAAGTATTTAGACATGGCTTCAGTCATCTTAGACAAGCCCCCCCAGTTGTGGAGCGCACTTTGACATATGACGTTGTGCTGCGGGCCATTTCCAGTAGCCAGAAAGGAGGCCTGGGGAAGCCATCTGTGATTCGGAGACCTGGACTTGGCTGTGGCTCCGAGCCACCACCACAAGCCCTCTGTTTCTGAACGTGGCTGTGATGGGGCAGGGTGGCTGCCAGGTGTCCTTCCCAGTTTCTCTGGGGGATCGTCCATGGATCTGCTAGGAAAGCACTTCACTGTTGTTGCTAAGACTTCAGGGAATCAGAAAATGGTGAACAACCTCTGACCTAGGTGATTTCCTTTTATGATAAAGGAACAACATTTTGGTACTCTCCACATTCCGGTGGCTCCCTTGTCTTCAGTTGACTCTTGTGATTCGAGCAACTCTACAACACCAGGTTTTATCCAGTGTTTACATGGATCATGGTAGCCATGATTGGATTTGACTATATTAGTTTATTACATGTATCTTTAACATTTCCTTACAGGAAGGGAAGGGAATACTTTATTTTTTCTTTGCTCTCTCTCTCTCTCTCTCTTTTTTTTTTTTTTTTAAGAAATGGCTTAATTTTATTAGAAATATTAGAGATTTTGTATTTTAGAAAGCAATATGAAAACTAACAGCAAAATTTTATCTGAAATGAAATATGATTATTTCATGAAATCAATAGAATTGAATGAACTGAAAAATCAATGTGCTTTATAAATATGCTTTTTAAATCATTTCCTATATCACTGTGGTGAGTATATTGGCTCAGTGGATTGCAATCTGGATGTCAATGTAGAATTGCCTTTATAAAAACTATTCTCAATAAACTGTTCCATTGCAACAAACCGTTGTTCACGGCCTATTTTTATGTAATCACTTTGGCACGTATTGGGGAAGCTTCATTGTTCTACAGTGATTTTTCAGTCTAGTCAGAGATAAACCAAAGACTCTACCTAGAGAGAAAAATACTATACGTAAATATGTGGTAGCATATGCCGGTGGTTAACTTTGTCCTAACTGGAATTGAGAGCATTTGGTAATGGCTATGATTTGGGTAGGAATGCTTCACTGTGAAATGGTATATATGAAATGAGGATTGACCTAAAGACAACTAGGGAGGAGGAGGAATTCTAGGGAAGGCTGATATATCAGATTGTGTAACTCAGAAGGGCACTCACTACAGTTCAAGGGTCTCTTTAAAGATATCACAGATATCACAAATTTGTATGTTTATGACAATTTTCAGGTGGATAGTAGTCTACATTCAAACTGCTTTGGTTTCTTGATGTTCCTTGAGTGTATCAGGTAGATTCTTAGGGCCTTTGTTGTGACTGTTTATTCTGCCTTGAATGTTTGCTCCGTAGACACCTATGTGGTCAACTCCTTCACCTACTTCAAGCCTTCACTCAGGTGGCACCTTCAAGATAATGCTTACCCTGTCCACTCAACTTAAAAATTTCCTTTACCTGCCCCTCATATTACCATGATGCAACATCGATTTGTAAATGCTGAATATAATGAGAATGTGAGGGTGATCTGGCTGTGACATCGGTTACCTCATTGATTGTCAGGGTTGATTTGAACGATCTGGCTGGCTAGGTGGGTGTCCCTCTCTCTACCTCACTGTTGCATGTGCGTCCCTCCTGAAGCTGCACGCTCTGTCGAAGAGGAACACCTTCCTCAATAGAGGAGGACTGTTCTTTGGTCAAGGCTACATGAGTAGCTGTACTGTCTTGCTGGAACTAAATAAGCTCTCACGGTACATTTGTAGGAGAATGCAGGGTAGTCAAGCTTCTGGGACTCCGGACACATCCAGATGAGGTGCTGCATGTGGCAGTTTGCCTTTCTTAAAAGAAAAAAAAAAGTTGAATAATGAATAATTATATTACACTTAATTAATAATAAGTTCATTATTCTCCTCTTCTCACTTGAAGTTTCATGATGGCAGAGAATTTTATCTTGTATGTATTTTTTACATTGGTATATGTAATATACCATCACTTTGGTATGCTTGGCCCGTCACTTTGGTACACAGGAGACACTCAGGTATTTTTTGAATGAATGGATGAGTTTGGAAGAATGGGGTTGGAAGCTTTCTAGCTTAGGAGATTTGGGGAATGGGGAGTCCATTACCTAAGGTTATGAGAAGGTTTTTGTTTTTGTCTTATTTATTTATTATATTTTAAAGATTTTATTTATTTGACAAAGATCACAAGTAGGCAGAGAGGCAGGCAGAGGTGTGGGGGGAATCCGGATCCTTGCTGAGCAGGGAGCCCGATGTGGGGGTCGATCCCAGGACTCTTGAGATCATGACCTGAGCCAAAGCCAGAGGCTTTAACCACTGAGCCACCCAGGTGCCCCTGTTTTTATTTTTGATGGTGGGAGACATCATATCTGTTTTTCTTTTTTTTTTTTTTTTTAATTTATTTATTTGTCAGAGAGAGAGGGAGAGAGAGAGCGAGCACAGGCAGACAGAGTGGCAGGCAGAGGCAGAGGGAGAGGAAGAAGCAGGCTCCCTGCCGAGCAAGGAGCCCAATGTGGGACTCGATCCCAGGACGCTGGGATCATGACCTGAGCCGAAGGCAGCCGCTTAACCAACTGAGCCACCAGGCGTCCCCATCATATCTGTTTTTCAATGTGGATCTCAGTTTGGGATATATTAGAGGGAACTTAATAGAAGGTGGTATCAGTGGGGACTGCAGATAGGGCATCTGGGCTTATTTGGAAGCAATTGAAGTCATGACTGAGAGTATGTGCCTGGTAAAAGGGAGGGCTATGGATGGAACCCTGATGAGTGACATTTACAGAATGAAAAGGGCAGGAGGCAGTAGGGGAAACTGACACAGTAGTCAGAGTAGGAAGAAATTCCAGAGGAAGTATGGTCCTGAAGATGATGGAAAAAGATAATGATACTCTTACAAAATCAAGTAAGAAAAGTAATCCAAATTCTGCCATCAGATTTGGCAATGGAAGAGTTGGTGATTGATTTTCGTTGGTTGGATAGTGTGGATGGCATGGGGGGGTTGGTATAGGAAAAGAACCAAGAACATGAAGATCCCACTCTTTGATCATTTATGATGGGCACCACTCCTGTTGGACATCATTTAATCATGTTTTATGTTTGTATTTATTTAGACTCCCATTTCCACATGAAGTAGCAATATGTCCTTCTTTAACAAAATCAGCACCTTTGCTCAGTTTTCTAGGAAATGGAAATAAAGTATCTTGAGGAAGGAAGGGTGCCTATTCTGGTTCATTCAAAGGGCCCATGTGAGTTGTATCTACTCAGTGGCTTGGAGCGAAGACAGCTCCACAAGCTCTTGTTGGAACTCATTTTTTGAGGTAGAAGAGGAACGTGATGTATGGCAAGAGAACCATGTTATCTACAGGTTCTGGTAAAGATAGGCTGTGCTTTTTGTTCCTTCTCAGCTAATATAATAATGAAAATATTGGAGTACCCACCCTGCAGGGTGATGAGGGAAGAAGGGAAAGTGGAGGCAGTTGAAAAGGGTTGACAGCATCTGGATATGACTTGAGTGTGATAGGGGGTCAAGGATGATTTCAAGATCATATGGGTGGAGGAAGAGGCAAGTTTTTTTGTTTTTGTTTTGTTTTGTTATTTTTTTTTAAAACACAAATGGAGGTATTGGTTCTCAGGAAATACTGAGTTTCATTTTAGCCGTGCTTAGTTTGAGATGGCTGGGGGAAGTTAGGATAGGAATATTTGGTAGAGAGTGTTTTTGAACAAGCTCAGAAGAGAGGAATCAGTTTTGTTTGTTTTAGTTGAAGTGCTGAGATGTTGGTAAAGCTACCCAGTGCTAGATGCTCTAGTATTTCAGGTGACTGCCCTCGTTAGTCTTCATGCTACCCTGTGAGACTGGCACTGTTATTTCTGTTTGAGGTTAGAGAGATTCTGTTATTTTCCTGGCATCCAATAGCTTAAAAGTGATAAAGTAGGAGGTCAAATAAGGATGAGGAGACAGCCATCATCCTGAACTCCTGATCCTCTCTGCTTCCTTGGCTGTCACTTGGGGGGTGATTAGGGAGTCTTGGGGAATATCAGACCTCCAACAACTATGGCACTGCTTTTTTTTTTTTTTTAATTTATTTGACAGAGAGAGAGACAGAGATCATAAGCAGGCAGAGAGGCAGAGAGAAGCAGGCTCCCCACTGAGCAAGGAGCCCGATGCGGGGCTCAATCCCAGGACCCTGAGATCATGACCTGAGCCGAAGGCAGCGGCTTTAACCCACTGAGCCACCCAGGTGCCCCGGCACTGCTTTTTGAATGCCTTTGTGTTATGTTCATTACTTCAAAGATTATTTGGTTAAACTTTTGTTGCAGCTGCAGGCATTTCTTGCTGTTGGAATCCTTTTGGAGATGCTGGTTTTCTTCTGAAAGATCTAAGGGGCTTTTTTTCTTTTTCTTTTTTTTTTTTTTTTGCCTCTTGCCAACTATTCAGGTATTTTTTAAAACTAAATATGCTGCCTCTTTTTTTTTTCCCCCCTCAACAGTGCATTTCCATGCCTTCACTTTGATTTTTTTCTTTCCTTCTTGTTTTGCCTGACCTTGTTGAGGAGGAGTGGAGATAGACCTCAAGCCCTACCTAGTCAGTTAAAACAATTTCATCCTGGTAGATGATCTTATTTCAATTCTCTCTTTACAGTTTTGACCTAAGATGTGGCTTAATAACAAATAAATCCCTAGAAATAAAGGGGCCGGTGCCTGGGTGGCTCAGTCAGTTGAGCATCTAACTCTTGATTTGGGCTAAGGTCACAGTCTCAGGGGTCTGCTCCATGTGGAGGTTGGTGAAGAACACCCCCCCCCCCGCCCACCACCTTTCCCTGCTCATGCTTGCTCTTTCTCTCTCTCTATAATCTTTCTTTTTTTAAAAGAAGAATTGGCTTAATCCAGATATGTTAGACAATGGGATTTGCCTTTTAATACAGCAGCATGAGTGTCCATGGCTGGGAAATTATTAATAAGTTCTATTTAGTATGGCAAACATGAGTATGACTGGTATATAAGCAAGTTGCCTTACTTCTGGGGATTCTACAAATGTCAGTAAAGTTGGTATTTTTGTTTTTAATTTTAACTTTATTGGTATCTTATTGGCCTTCTCTATATAAGATTTATCATGGCTGGTGATATTATACTTTGTATAATTTCATAAGTATTTGGCATAATTTCATAAACATTTTCATGAAGGTTTGAGTATATAGGATTTCAGGTTACTCTAAAATGTGTAGAATACAGGAGAAAATCATAACTGTCTACATGTAGATTAAATCATATTTATTTTTTTTTTTTATAGATTTTATTTATTTGACAGGCAGAGATCACAAGTAGGCAGAGAGGCAGGCAGAGAGAGAGAGAGGAGGAAGCAGGCTCCCTGCTGAGTAGAGAGCCCGATATGGGGACTCGATCCCAGGACCCTGGGATCATGACCTGAGCCGAAGGCAGAGGCTTTAACCCACTGAGCCACCCAGGCGCCCCTTAAATCATATTTTAAAAAGATTAAATCATATTATAGAGGAAATTCATCTACAAAACCCCTATGTAAGAGTTTTTAAGTAGTACTTCTGTGTTTGGCTGTAGTGAAAGGGCAGGAGGGGTGATATTACCAAAAAGAGATATAATTTATTCTTCCTGAATATGAAATAAACCTCATACAACCATCACATTTAGACAAATGACACGGAATGGAAGATGTGCAAAGTTATTTTAAGAGTGGGAAGTACATGGTAACAATTACATTTCTATCAATTACACTGATCATGTAAATTGATTTTGTACATTTAATCATGGATGGCCTTTTTTTTTTATTAATCACTTTAGAAACTTAGCTCAGAAAACTAGGTACAACCTTCAGAGACCCACAGGTCACCTTCCTGTCCTTTAGCGTGGAAGGTTAGAATTAATCTACAACAGAGGTTCTCAAACTTCTTCAATTTATGGCATATTGAATGTCTGATTTTTTTTCCCCACTTTACCCCTCAGCCAAAATAACAACAAAACAAAAAACCCTAGCATTTTTGTTTTTGAGTAGTTAGCTATAGACATCTTAAGAGTCCCTTGAAGAAGGAACACATGTACATTGAAAGAAAAAAACTTTCTTAAATACCCACAATTATTTACTAATGAGATGTGTATGCCTGATGAGCACTACAAAACTTCTCATCTCTTGGAACAAGATTACATACCATCATCCCTTCATTTTCTGTTCCACATTGGTGGAGGTACTGTATTTACGTTTTGATCAACTGCCGAATACCCAGCTTCACAAGGATGTCTTTGAAAGGAATGTGGTATGATCTAGTGTTAAATCTGTATACTGATTTGGTCCAGTGGTTCATGCAATGTCTGACAGATATGAGTATTCCTGTGACTTTTTTTTTTCTTTTTGAAAATTTAAGATCTCTTGCAGTGTCCCTGTGAGTTTGCTGTTCTGTTCCAGGGCACCTTGGTGTATAACTTGGGATCCAAAGATCAATAATCTTATACTAGGTAGATCATGGGAGAGAAACTAGAAATTATTTGCCTCCTGGTTCTGTGTGAGAACATAGGTAAATTGTCGGATACAATGCCTGGCTGCCCGGCGGATATAAATTATCTTTACCTTGTCCTGTCAACAGCTTTTATAGCCATATTTCCCCTCGTCGTGGTCTGACTTATATTTACAGTCTAGTAATCTTTACTAAGTACAGCATCATATGATTTATTGCCACTTGTTTGATTTTATTTGTAGTGGGTGACTTGGTTATTATTAAGTCACTGCTATAGAGTGGATGGCTTTATAAAAACTTTGTTTACAGGGGTGCCTGGGTGGCTCAGTCATTAAACATCTGCCTTCAGCTCAGGTCATGATCCCAGGGTCCTGGGATTGAGCCCCGCATAGGGGCTCTGATCAGTGGGGAGCCTGCTTCTCCCTCTCCCTCTGCCTGCTACTCTGCCTACTTGTGCTCTTTCTCCATCTTTCTAATAAATAAATAAAATCTTTAAAAAAAAAACACACAACTTTATTTACATAAAATATAAGGGGCAAAGAAATATTCATTAATATCAGACTGAGTATATACTATTTTCCTGAGAGTTTAATCAAATGACAGCAACAAAAAATAGCTGTGTGCAAGATTCAAGTCTGGTCAGTTCGCAGAGGTCACATAGTCCCTGATGTGATCCTTATTGTAACCTGTTAATGGACTGATAGCTTCCTTATGCCATGGTGAAGATGCTATTTCAGAACAGCATTTGTAGGGCCATTTCGAAAAAATACAGTGCTTATTTTAGCAGCTTCATTTGTGGTGTAGAGGCAGTGATCATTCTGTAACATGACAGCACTCATCAGTTCTCATCATACTTTCACGTTTTAGTGACTTATCTTAACAGATTGGGTTAAGATCTGATTGGGTCTGATCGAGTATGGCCCTTTCAATATCTAGACCTTATAAAGTGTGTCATTTCACGTATGTGTCGAGACATTTTCTCATCTCTATTAGTAGTGAAGGCCCGAGAACAACTTTGAGGCCTGGCACTGATGGCTTCCAGTCGTTAGCACATTTTCTAGAAGAACGTAGGAGGAATAGCACATTTGTATTCAGTAGTGGGGGCATACAGCCAACCCCTGCCTAGTGTGTGTGAAGACCTTGTGAGTACACTCTACCATGTCTTCACATACCCTGTTAGTTTTTGGTGGGTTGCCTAAGTATTAGAGCTTGTATGGTACATACAAATGGATGTCTGCTCATACATGTTTCTTTTAAATTATTGAAAATAGCAGGTGTTGAGTTTTACTTTGCAATGTGTCTAATGCAGGTTTGAGTTTCTTGAAAAGTAGAGGAATTTGAGCTCATTTTAGTGAGTTACAAATGCGTGCTTGATTGATAATCATGATGCAAATGGACGAACATACAGAACAAATAGAAATTTTATGGAAAAAGAACTGTTGAAAGATCTAAGGAGATTCCTAAAGAGATCAGGTTTTAACCAGTCATACAGATCAAAGTAAGCCTACAGGTTTTCTGCTTACCTATTCTAGGAAAAGCCAAAGGAGCCAAATAAGACTTTTGATCTGCGTTCAAAACCCAGCTTCACCTGTTATTATTAGATTGGCTTTGGACAAGTTATTTCACCTGTCTCACCACATGTACCTACGTAGAAAATGGGAACAATACCTGGTTCATAGAATGATCCCAACAGTTAGATTAAGTAATAGCACAGAGGACCTCATTCAGCCCTGATACATCCTACTGCCTGAGGAAGTTCACTGAGCCAACGCTCTCCTGTCCTTCAGAGCTCACACATAGTTTCTTATTTGTTAAGCTCCCTGAGCTCTCCTATTTTCGTTAACTGTCATCTCCTGTGTTCCCATAGACATGAACATATCCCTATGACGGCATTTAGCAAATTGTACTGGAATGATTGGTTCCTGTCTCCCCCGGTGGGCTGTATAATCCTTGAGAGAGCCCAGTTTTTTGGTGCCTTGCACCAAATTTAATAATGCTCAGGAATGTTAGGGAGTGAGTGACCGCTTCCTCCTACCAACTCACCTGCAGGCTCTATATTAATATGTCTGTGTGTGACTGTGCTCTGGACACCCTGCTCTGTGTTTCCCAGCACTGCGGCAAGAACTAGATGCTTGTAGAATTAAGTTGCAGGAAATAATAATTACACTGAAAAAAGTTCTCTAGGGAACTTTTCTGACCCCACCCTTCTAGGCAGAATAATCATTCTATTGTTTGTATCCTCAGAGAACCATGTACAGATTTCTGTCTTCTCCATCATTTACCTGAATTCTCTTCTTGAACTCCTGTTGATTTGTGTTTGCTTTCCTGGTGGATAATAAGCTCCTTGAGGGTTGGCGTTGCGTCTAGTTCATGTTTGCATTCTCAGGACTCAGAGTGTGTTTGTGGTTGGCCTGAATGCGTCAGACCATCTCAGACTGAGATGTTGGTCCTTCGATTTTGTTAGGATGAAGAATCTTCCCATTACTTAAAAAAGCTTAAAAAATTGATCTGCACTATAGAGAACAGTTTAAAAGATGTTTTAAATCTTTCCTCATTATGGGATCTACCCAAATATAACATTTTGTTATTTATATTCACGTATAGTATATAATGTATTGTGTGCACATTTTACTTGATATATTTTATGGAAGATATATTTTCTGTAGATGTATTTTACAGGAGACGCTTTTTAAATACCAACAAAACTCCCAGTGCTATGAACTATGTGAGTTGTTAAAGGTGATAAAACATAGGCCAGGAATCTGCTGTTTCCGCATTGCTCTTCGGGAACCCTAGAGGTTGAAAGTTTTATTTTGGAAAAGTGATCTTTATTTTAATGGGGGTAAACTGATATATTAGGTAACAGTGCACTTGTAGAGATTCTTGTCTACCAGGCTTGGTATGTAGGGTAGAAAAACTATGCTTCACTCAGAAGGCTGCTGGGCATGGTGGGAAAGATCTATCTTCTCATGCTATTTTTCCTCACATTTTTTCATACTTGTAGATGAAGGACATATTTATAAAAGTACTCTCTACTTACAAAGAAAGAAAGACGATGAACTCTCACCACCCAAAGATAGCCATTACTGAATTTATTGCATGTTCTACACATGTACACACGTGTATATGCATGTTATATATGTGTGTTCACATGCTCATACCCACCCATCCATATTTGACAAAATGAGGTTGTACAACAGTTAATGAATTCTTGTCTGTTTTCTTGCTTTTTAAACTTAATGTCAGTGATTTTTATCAGTTTTTCAAACTATGACATCCTTTTTAAAAAAAATATTTAGAGAGTGAGCATGAGTGGGGAGAGGGGCAAGAAAAGAGGGAGAGAAAAAATCTCAAGCAGACTCCCACCGAGTACAGATCCAGACACAGGGTTCTATCCCAGGACCCTAAGATTATGACCTGAGCCGGACATTCAACTGACTGAGCCACCCAGCTGTTCCAACTTCCCAAGAAATTTTAATGAAGACAATGTCTAAAAGTGGCACACAAAAGTGGTTCTGAGACTTTGGGTTTTATTCACTTGTGTGAGGACAAGAGTACTGGACAATTTTAGCAAGTAAGGGCAGTGATGAAAATTGCACAAGATGTCTCAATGTCTACTCTCACCTTCATTTCATAAAGGAGAGGGCTGATTCCAACACACAGATGTGAGCAGGGTATCCTCTCAGAATGCCAGGCACTTGGAAAGTATCATCACAAGGGCTCGGGTGAGCGGCGCTGAGAAAGCACCGCAGTTGTGCTGAGTTACTGTGCAGGGTGTTCACACGTGATGTGGTGCAGAGGCCAGATAGTGGCTCTTGGTCCAGGAGAAGAAAAGCCTCTGTGTTTAGTGGGACCGTGGGGTCCCTGTTGCCTTGCAGTGAGTGCCTTCCTGCCTCATTCTCTCTGCTTCCTCTTGGACTGGCTTTCTCAGCTCTCCTTCTGCTCCTGCCATCCAGGTCGCTGCTGCTCCTCCTTCCCTTGCTTTTCCTCTTTGTTTCTCCTGTCTGTTCCCTGCTTCCCCCCCCCCCCCCACCTTTCTCTGTTTTTCTGGTCTTTATGGTTTTCCCTGCTTAGAAAAGTTGATCTTTGAAGACACCGTTTTCTTATGTTATCAGTGAAGTAATCAAAGGCATTTATTAAGTTCTTTGTCTGTAGGCAGCAGCGACACAGACAGCCAGTGTCTTCCCCCTGCCCCCAGGGGGAGTTCTCAGTACAGTGGTGGTCTCTTTGGGGCTTTAGCACTTTGGGGCAGTTGGCTTTGCTCCTTCCTCACTGTTCCTTGGGTCAAATATAGTTTTTTCTGTAATGACTGAATTCTTACTGTAGATTATAGACGTCCTTGGGTCGGTGTGTTTTCCTCTCCTTGAGTCTGTTGGGTGCAGAGCAGTGTCTTACACAGAGTAAATTTCTTTTCCTGTCTAGTTCCGGGGACCGGCTTTTTGAGAACTTGATCAGTGTTTGGAGTCAAACACTTTAGTCCCACATATGGCCTACATTATGGTCTAAGCTGCAAATGTATCCAGTTTCCTCTCTGAAACATAATAAAAAACAGTAGGTTATAGATTATATGGGTCTGAAAGGTGTCTGACATTCCTAAAGACATCACTTTTTTAGAGATTGGCCTTCAATTATTAGGGATACGATCTTTTCAAAGATAGGATCACAAGCACCATGTAGAAGACACCCTTCCCCACACTCCGCTATCCTTCATTCTAATATATTGGGCTCAGGTTATGATTAGATTTCTTGTGGTAGGAGATTCTGTATTTAGGAATTGAAGGACTTTACAGCAAACATAGATTATAGGGGAACAAATTTGAGTAAACAGCTTAAAGTTTTAAATAACTATTTTTATTGACTAAGGTCAAACAATAAAAGTAGTACACTGGGGCATCTGGGTGGCTCAGTCGTTAAGTGTCTGCCTTTGGCTCAGGTCATAATCCCAGGGTCCTGGGATTGAGCCCTGAACTGGGCTTCCTGCTCAGCAGGGAACCTGCTTCTCCTCCTCCCTCTGCTGCTTCTCCCTCTGCTTGTGCTCTCTGTCAAATAAATAAATAAAATATAAAAAAAAAAATAAAAGTAATACACTAAGTAAAGAGCCTATACCTGACGATTAAAGTAAAGAGAATATACCTGCTAATATTGGCTGCTGTACAATTTGATGAATGAGGAAAACAGTGATCTTGCTGATGTTGGAAGATGGATAGTTCTTGAGTGGGGGTGGGAGTGGGGCATAATGCATGCTTGTTTTTCCCCAAAGATTTAGTTCTTAAGGAATTGCTCATGTAAATTGAGTTTCTAAGTAGAGAGCTTTATCAATTGATATTTTTTTTAAAACTTAAATTCAATAGCCAATGTATAGTGCATCATTAATGTTCAGTGATTCATTAGTTGTATATAACACCCAATGCTCATCACACCATGTGCCCTCCTTACTGTCCATCACCCTCACCCAGTTATTCCATCCCCTCACTTACCTCCCCTTCTGCAACCCTCAGTTTGTTTCTTGGAATCAAGAGTCTCAAATGGTTTGTCTCCCTCTCTGATTTCTCCCCTTTCAGTTTTCCCTCCCTTCCCTTATTGTCCTCTCCACTATTCCTTATGTTCCACATATGACTGAAACCATATGGTAATTATCTTTCTCTGATTGACTTATTTCACTTAGCGTAATCCCCTCCAGTTCTATCCATGTCAGTTGATTTCTTAACACTTGATTTATGCTTAGGATGTTCTGGCAAATGCAGGTCGTCTGGTAATATTTTACAGGAACAGGTCTGTGGTTCTGCAGCTCTCTGGCTCCCAAAATTGAATGTTATATATCTGTATTGTTCTGGTGGAATCAGTCTTGCATATCTACAGCCTTGGGGGGAGGTGTGTAGCACCCCGTATGGTAGGGAGAGTCACTTTATAAATGGAGCCCCAGGTGAAAATGGATCCCCATTGGAGCAGATGCATGACTTTTTTTTATCTCATCTCACTAAATACCCATCGATGCATCACCAGTTTCCTATTACTGCTAATTGCTTCTTGGGTAAATTCCTGTGAACTTCATATGCACAGTAACATTAAAGCATTTTGGTATTCCTGTGTGATTCATGTTGACTAGATAGGAAGTATAACAGTTGTACAGAAGTATACAAAAGCTATATGTAATTGATTTTTGAGGAACGAGAACACCTGATCAAAGTGAGATTACTAATAAAATGTAAATAGAAGATAAGATGATTTTTATTATAAATCTTTCAGAAGTGTACAGAAATCAGTGAAGGAGCTAGTCACCTAAAATTTCCTTTTCTTTGTCATCAGAATATCTAAAAGCATAACGTGATGGGTAGAATAGGAACTATGAAGTCTAGGCTTCAGTTTGAATCTCTGCTTCTCCACTTATTGGCTGTATGACATCTGGCAAGAGTTTATTTAACCTTTCCTGCCTCTGTTTCCTCCTCTGTAAAGTGGGGATAGGTTCCTCAAGGATTTTTAGGAGTGTGTGTGTGTGTGTGTGCGTGTGTGTGTGTGCACACACTTATTCTTAGAATAGTGCCTAGCATATAGTAAGACCTGTATAAATATTAGTTCTGCTAATTATTCAAATTTTTGCATTATTTTTACACAGACAAGTGGTGTGAACCAGCACTTTTATAAGTACAATGTCCATAGAATCCAGGTGTTCATGGTGGTTTTCTTCACCTTTGATGAAGTCAGACTTTTTTCATCCTGTAGGTAAGAGTCCAGTGCCTCTGTAAGAAGCCTTTGAAGCCTTAGGCTTATATTCTCAGTCATGGTGGGCTCCAGTTCCTGCTCCTGCTTCCTCAGTTCTTTTGTTCTCTTCATCTCAAACTGACTGAGACAGTTGGTCCCTTCCTCTTGGTTTCTCTTTGCTCCGCCAGCCCCTCAGAGTAGGCACATGGATTGGTGGTAGCAGACTTTATGGGCGGTTAGGGCCATGGAGGGGAGAGGGGTTGAATCATTGGTAAATAATTTACAACACCTTTGTATAAGCATAATATCTGATGGGCTAGAAGGCAGAGTTTACAGACTGATAAAGAAATTCATTGGCGGCTTTAGGCAACTAGGACATCAGAGGTAGTTTATTTTCTCTTGCCATTGTGGGTACCTCTGTGGAGAAAATGTTAGGGAAGATACATTTGGTAATTACAATAAATTGCAAGCAAATTATTTGAAACTTAATATGTCTTTTAGCCACTGTTCCATAGTTTACAGTTAAAACAGTGTGGTATTTGACATCTGCCATTAAAATTAAGATTTACTACAAAAACATTTATGTTTTTCGGCCCCCCATCTCTGTCCCATCAACCCCATTTTTTGGTGGGTTGCCTGGCAAGATTTTCAGTCCCCCATCTCTGTCCTGTCAACCCCATTTTTTTGTGGGTTGCCTGGCAAGATTTAGGAATAATCTTGTTTTTCTAAACACTTAATTTAATCAAAATGAAATTTCTTTAAATTTTTTTTTAAAATTTATTTATTTGTCAGAGAGAGAGGGAGAGAGAGAGAGTGAGCAAGCACAGGCAGACAGAGTGGCAGGCAGAGGCCGAGGGAGAAGCAGCCTCCCTGCCGAGCAAGGAGCCTGATGTGGGACTCGATCCCAGGACCCTGGAATCATGACCCGAGCCGAAGGCAGCCGCTTGACCAACTGAGCCACCCAGGCGTCCCAAAATGAAATTTCTTGTACAATGAGATTATATCGTTTTTCTTATTAATGAGATTTTGACTCATTTTAATTGGGATGTCTAAGAACCTCTACTGCAATTTTCTGCAGTTAAGAAAAATATCTTATGATAGATTTTTCCCCTAACAAAAACTGGTGCCATCTTAAATTTCTACTTTTCTCTTACATTTTCTTGAGTACTGACAACTGCATTTTTATCTAGTTTTTCAGATTCACTCTATTCAGTGAGGACTGAGATTTTTTTTTTTCTCCAAGTTTATCTATGTGTGAGAATCTAAAAGAATAAGCATTTGATATGCCATTACTTGGAGTGTGGATGTCAGTGAATATTCCAGCTTGAAATGCTAAGGAATGTCCATTTATGGTTAATTATGGAAAATAATTTGACTATTAGAGTGCTTTTGAAGAAGGGCCTCGGCAGCCATTAGATTGTTGAGCCCAAATCAGTATTCTGTGTGCACTGTAACTGGCTTCAGTGCTACTTATCATCCTCATTTGTTGGGAGACTTTTATCATGATGTGATGTTCTTGCATGGAGGTGGCTTTGACATTCATTTCATATAGAAGTTTTGTTATATTGTGATCTTGTGGGGATATTAATGAAGGTAGCAGCCTACTTGGAAAAAGTTGGATGAGTAAGAACAATTCCATATTTGATACATGATCTTTTAAATAGGTTCCAGGTAACCTTGCTCAAAAGATCACAGGGGTTCTGCAAAAGTGGATTACTTATAAGGAAATTCTCTTTTACCGTGTGATTTTTTTATTACAAAGTCGGAGATGAGTAGTCCTGAGAATGTAATTTCCTATACCTATAAAAGTCAGACTTTAAAAAGGAGGACATATTTAACATTTGGTCTAGTGAAGTGTTAGCAGAAAATCATTTAAAATATCTTTTAGAAGCTTGATCACAAAATAAGTCCCAAAATGAAATTGTGCTATAATGAAAATGTTTAGTGATAGAATAACTGACTCATAGTCCCCTGACTTATCTGAGTATTTTCTTTGTAGAATGACACTTGAGCTAAATTTAGTAACTTTGACCAAGTGTTTCACTGTAAACACATTTTTTTTTATTGTTGCACTTCCTGGTTTTGGTTGAATTATTTCAGTTTCCATCTGGAATCATCTAGAAGATCTTTATACTAGCCAACGTCTAGAGACGAGATAGCACGTAGCTAGTCCTAAACCCTATACAGGTAGGTATCTGGAAAGAGACAAATAAAGCTAATATTGAAATACTAATGCTGGCATTTTAAATGGGTATAGGACAAAACCCTGAAATTATGTGATGTAACGGAAGTATAAACTAATGCTGTGATAATAATTTTGTAATGGTGTATCAAATTGTTACACATCTTAAACTTACACAGTATAATGTATTAGCATATCTGAGTGAGGCTGGAGAAAATAATTCTTTAGAGGGTACAGGAATGGGGGAAAATCTAGGCTAAGAAAAGGCTATCACTGTCTTCTTTGGACTTGAG
Organism: Mellivora capensis; assembly: GCA_004024625.1. Lineage (NCBI taxonomy): Eukaryota > Metazoa > Chordata > Mammalia > Carnivora > Mustelidae > Mellivora > Mellivora capensis. The sequence goes on along the minus strand of PISX010017992.1, from coordinate 5,462 downwards.
AGTATAGAATATATCCTTAGCAAGCCTAATAGTTGATTTGTAGAAATTCAGGGAGAAGTATTAACTTACAAAATAATTTCACAGAATTCCTATAATTTTTAATGAATTTATATTAGTGGTTTTATTATAGTCTTTACATACAAATATAGAGTAGTTTATTCCCCTTTGATTTCATAAATGTTGATGTTTTCCTATATAAGGTATGTAACATTTTAAATACAGCCTAAATTCAGATAGTAAGATAAAGTTGGAACGAAAGAGAAAAATCAGAGAAAGAAACTTTACAGGAGAGTGGAGAGAATAGTAATGATCACTGTGTATCTACAAGTTGTAAGGTTATGTGCTGATCCTTGAACTTCCTGAAAGAAGGGGTTTGTCCATCTTGTCTTGTATCTTTGGCATCTATCCTTGTACTCAATTTGTATCTTTGGAATTATCTTGTTTAACAAGGTGTCTAGCACTTTGTAGGCACTCAGCCAGTGCTTAATGAATGAAATAAGTAATGAAACTTGAATTTCTCATAGATGATCTCGACTAATACAACAGACCTGTTAGAGAAATATGATTATTCCCATTCTAAAATGGAGAAACCAAGACTCACATGGGTTAAATGATTGCCTAATAATGACAATTCCAACACCAATGGCATTCCATCATGACATATCAATCATATAAAATTGGGAATTTATTTTATTTCATTGGTGTGTCACTTGCCAATAAATAGCAATAAACCAGATTTAGTGAATAATTGATGCATGTGAAGCATAATAATTTTAGTATAATTTCACTAGACTGAGTACTATCCTATGGAAGAAGATAAAATTATCTACATTTTATAGTTTGGGGTTTAGAAGTCAAGTAATCTTCCTAAGGTTACTTAGCCAGTAGGTGGGTGATTTGAGCAAAAGCCTGTGTGATCCCTGAATCCATTCTTAACCCCTATACTTCCTTATAGCCACACAATTCTTAGTGGGAGAGGCAGGACTTGGATACAGAGTGGTTGTTCCTGGTTATTCCCCTGTGTATCCAGTGTGTATAGTATGTGTGTATGTATGTATGTATACATGTATAATTTTGTGTGTCTGTAGTTATATGCCTATAGCACTTGCCTTGTTAGGCTCTATTCAGGACATAGACCAATAAACTGTTGCTCTAAGATTTGGTACATTTTTTTTAAAGATTTTATTTATTTATTTATTTTATTTATTTATTTGACAGATTACAAGTAGGCAAGAGAGGCAGACAGGGAGAGAGAGGAGGAAGCAGGCTCTCCGTGGAGCAGAGAGCCGGATGTGGGGCTTGATCCAAGGACCCTGGAATCATGACCTGAGCTGAAAGCAGAGGCTTTAACCCACTGAGCCACCCAGGTGCCCCAGATTTGGTACATTTTTATGATGACATGATTAAAATGGTATAATGTCTGAGAAAGAATGACCAGCCCTATCAGGAGTTGTCAAGGAAAGCTAATAGAGAAGCGTAATTTGATCTGGTGTTCTGAAGGATGAGGAATATTCTAAGGACAGGAAAAAGAAAGAATAACTATATAATCTATTATACAATAACTTTTTTTTTAATGAAAAGGACACTACCAGTAATTGCAGTAGGACAAGGGGCTTAAAGATCATCCATGATAAATCAGGACAGTGGTCTTCCTACAGAAATGCCATTCTAGGTAGAGTAACTACATTTGCAAATTAGTTCAAAAATCATATAACACAGTATTGAATTGGTATTAGATAAAGAAAATTAAAACCCCTCACAAAAACCTCCACGTCTACCTTATAGGACTACAGTGGCAATGGATAAATACTGCTGAAGAAACAGCCTGTAATTACATACCTAGTAACAGGATAGTTTTAGAATGATCTAATAGAATTCTGGAATGATCTAGTACAGTCTGTTCAAGAAATTGTATGACCTAAAAGTGTATTCAGTCTTAAGAAAAATGGCTGAGATGGGTACAGACTTGGAGACTGCAGGAATAAAGGTATTAGATATAGGAACTGCCTATTTTATTCTTTATTACTGTCAAAATACCAATAGCATTTTTCATAGGACTAGAAAAAGTAATACTAAGATTTGTATGGAACCATAAAGACCCCTAATAGCAAAAGTAATCCAAAGAAGGAAAAACAAAGCTCGGAGGTATCATAATTCGAGATTTCAAGATAGGCTACAGAGCTGTAGTAATCAAACAGTATGGTACTGGCACAAAAATAAACACATAGATCAAAGGAATAGAATAAACCCAGAAATAAACTGATGCTTATGTGGTCAATCTGTGACAAAGAAGGCAAGAATATACATTGGGCAAAAGACAATCTCTTGAACAAATGGTGCTGGGGAAACTGGACACCTACATGCAAAAGAGTGACTCTGTACCATTTTCTTACAGCATCTATAAAAATAAACTCAAAGTGGATTAAAGATCTAAACGAAAGACCTCTAAATCCATAAATATCCTAGAGGGGAACATAGGCAGTAAATCTGACATTGGCTATGGCAGCATTTTCCTAGCTATGTCTCCTAAGGCCAGAGAAATAAGCAAAATTAAACTATTGGATTACGTCAAAAAGCTTCTGCCCAAACAAAGGAAACCATCAAACTACTGAATGGGAGAGAATATTAACAAATGATATATTCAGTAATGGGCTAATATCCAAAATATATAAAGAATTTATACAATGCTACACCAAAACCCCACAAATAATCCAATGAAAAAATGGGCAGAGGACCGGAATAGATGTGTTTCCAAAGAAGACCTTACAGATGGTCGACAAACACATGAAAAAGATGTTCAACATTACTAATCACCAGGGAAATGCAAATCAAAACCACAGTGAGATATTATCTCACACCAGTCAGGATGGCTAATATCAGAAAACAAGAAATAAGGATGCCTGGTTGGCTCAATTGGTTAAGACTCCAGCTCAGGGGGCACCTGGATGGCTCAGTGGGTTGGAGCCTCTGCCTTAGGCTCAGGGCTCTCTGCTCAGCAGAGAGCCTGCTTCTCCCTCTCTCTCTGCCTGCCTCTCTGCCTACTTGTGATCTCTGTCGAATAAATAAATAAAATCTTAAAATAAAAAAAGAAGACTTCAGCTCAAGTCATGATCCCAAGGTCCTGGGATCAAGTCCCACATTGAGCTTCTTGCTCAGTGGGGAGTCTGCTTCTCCCTCCACCTGCCACTCCCCCTGCTTGTGCACACACTCTCTCTGTCTCTCTCTCTCTGACAAATAAAATCTTTTAGAAGAAAGACAAATAGCAAATGTTGGTGAGGTTATGGAAGAAAAAAAGAACTCTTGTGCATTTTTGGGAATGTAAATTGATGTAGCCACTGTGAAAACAGTATGGAGGTTTCTCAAAACATTAAAAATAGAAATACCACATGATCCAGTAATTCCACTATTATTTATTCAAAGAAAAGGAAAACACTAATTTGAAAAGATATGGGCCTTTAATTAATCTATTAATCCCCTGGTTATCAGGTTTTTTTACATAGAGTACAGATCTCCTGGTTATAAAGATGGCAGATTTTTTTTGAAGGCCAAGAAAAGGGTGGGGGGAAGAAACCAAAGAAGATTTTCTATACTCAATTAGGGTGTATTTCTACTTGGTTAAGTGTTCTACTTGGTTGATATTTTCAGAAGGAAATATTATATTGAAGTAGTGGTATTAACACAAAAGTTGTGTGTATGCACATGTATGTATAAACAGATGGATAATGTTTATGATACATACATGATATGTCAGATATAAATCTGATCTTTAGTTCAGATCTTGTGTTAACAGTGTTTTTAGTGCAGACCCAGTATACTCTTATTTAATATTGAAGAACTACAACTTACTTTAATAAAATAACTGTGACATAGTAGGCAGAGCTAAAACCTGGAACATAAATCATAAAGAAGTCTCTCAGGTAATAAAATCAAAAGTGAGAAGTATAATTTGCATATAATTTGGGGTGATACTAAATTGGGAGGAGTGTGGGTGCAGATAGAATAACAATTAGGTTAGAAATGTGAGGAGAAATAGAATGTAATTTGGCACACACACACACACACACACACACAGACACACAAATGAGGGGCATCTGGGTGGCTCAGTCGTTAAGTGTCTACCTTCAGCTCAGGTCATGATCCCAGGGCCCTGGGATCGAGCCTCATGTCAGGCTCCCTGCTGGGCGGGAAGCCTGCTCTCTCTCTCCCACTCCCCCTGCTTGTGTTCCTTCTCTTGCATGTCTCTCTTTGTCAATTAAAAAACAAAACAAACCTGTTGATCTATGGCTGAATAATTTTGTTTCAAAGTTATTTAGTCATTTCAAATTTGTTCAAAGTTATGTAGAACATTTGTAATCATGTGTAGAAGAAGCTACTTAAAGACATTAATAGATAAAGTAAGAGGGGCGCCTGGGTGGCTCAGTGGGTTAAAGCCTCTGCCTTCGGCTCTGGTCATGATCCCAGAGTCCTGGGATCGAGCCCTGCATCAGGCTCTCCGCTCAGTGGGAAGCCTGCTTCGCCCTCTCTCTCTGCCTGCCTCTCTGCCTACTAGTGATCTCTGTCTGTCAAATAAATAAATAAAAATTTAAAAAAATTATTAAAAGAAGATAAAGTAAGGGTTGTTTTCTTTTGTAGGTGAGAGAAGAAAGAAGGGAGGGTAGGTTGTATGGTCTAGAGCTAAGTATTATGCTGATCTGAATAGAAATTGAAACATTTGTTGTGATTGTTGGTTATTTTTAGAGAAGAGTGTTTTCCTCCAAAGTGCATCTTTTTGTCTTTTTAAATTTTTTTTTAATTTTTTAAAAGATTTTACTTTTTGTCTTTTTTTAAATGCATCTTCTTTCTGAAGTTGAAATTACTTGAGGAAGTATGTTACTCTTCACGTTTAGTTCCTTTCCTTGGGGGCAGACCCCACGTTTGCTTAAGCTGGCAGGTGCCTGAAGTCTGGTTTTTACTGCCACTATAGAACCTGTCGTTGCCTCCCCCCAAAACCCCCCATGCTCAAGGATGCAGCATCGCTTGCCAGGGGAGAGTGCTAGCAGGGGTGGGTTTGACTCTACCCTTGACCTTGGGTTATCTACTGTGTCTTCATTCCTTATGAGTAAAGTAAAATAATAGTGTCTTCCTCAGAAGGTCATTGTATGTATTAACTGAGCTACTCCGTGGAAGGTGCTTAGTGTCATATGTGGGACACACATCTCTTGCTATTTGTAGAGTCAGAAGCATTATGACACACTGCCTTGTCCTCTCTGAGAAGTGAATCTTGAGTTGCATTTGGAATCTGGCTCCTGTCTAGTTTTCCAGCCAGTCATCTCTTATACTCTCTTCCCTGTACTGACTGTAGAGGCCATTTGAACTACATTTCCTCCCAAAAGCTAGGCCTTTGCTTCTCACCAGGTACCATTTATCATGGTAAATTATTATCATATTTATCATATTTATCATGGTAAAAAATTATCATATTT